>WEDG01000050.1:0-34695 GCA_017591395.1 Schistocephalus solidus | reverse complement strand
ATGAGGCATCTCTCGAAGTCGTTTGTCCATTACATTTTTCCTTCTTGTCTCCATTCATAAATTTTTTTAATATAATGCGCTCTCCACAGCTTGCCCCTTGAAAAATATTCTCCATAAGATAGGCAGCTACGTTTCTTGCCCAAATGTGTTTTATGACGGACTAACTCCAAAGGGCCTGCGTTTAAAAACTTTATTAAATAAATATTTGGACAGAAAGGTTATACCACGTATACGTATTCAAATGATGAGGTAATCAGACAACATATGCCACCTGAAATTGCAAAAGTACTGAGCTGTCCTTTATGCATAAAGGACAAATTGTGCGGTATTGCAGTGTACAGTCTATACTCCCAAGCAGATGAAGTGATAAGCACCGGAAACGCTGAATTATGAAGTCAGATTTAAGCCGGTGGATGATACACCAGGGGGCTTCGTCCCTGCCTTTGAGGCCATGCTAGTAAAAGCCAATGGAGTCAAAGAGGTTGAACAAACCATGCGCCACGCATGTGCACGTAAAAATAAGTTGCCAGTGCAAATATAAGTAGTGAGGAACTAAACATTGGACAAGGACTATGAATAGCCCAAATACAAAAGACCCTCACTGCCTAGAAAGGCAATTCTGCTTGCAAGCTAATCAGATGGATAGCTCGAAAACTAAACTTTCTACGACCCTGACCATTTTGACCTCCAAATTTGTCGCCGACATCCTGAGAATACCTATCCGATCTGACCAAGCCATGACATAACTTAACGTGATCTCCTTTTTTCCTTTCTATACCGCCGTATCTCAAACACTGTGTTCTACGCAAAGTGTTCGAAGCGAAGTACGTCCTCGTCTATCATAGAAATCACTCGGCGGTGCACAAACGTGGCTAGTTTGGGCCACTCTCTCAACTGGTTTAAAAGCACTGGGGCGAGCCGGATTGAGAAACGAGTGCAAGACCTATGACATCTTTGGGGCCAAACAAACAACTTAATCAGCCGCTGCTTATGTTCGATCTTAAGAACAAACGCGACAGAGTGACCAATACTCTTACCGTACATAATAAAATGAGCTAGAAGCTACGGAACACAATGCCGCAGAGTTTGGCGTGGGTGTAACTTGTCGTCTGCGGGCTACTATGAGTTCCACAATCATACAGATGAATTACCGTCTACACGCAGGCGAGTAAGCGAGGCAGTTTATCGAATTCCATGCCGCAACAGGCCTGCTTCTTTAAAGGCAAAGCAACAGGAAAACTTTGGAGATGCAACCTGCCCTCCTAAGAAGCTACTTCAATCCTGAATGAAGAGCACCAATTTGATTTCGCAAGAACGCGAATAACAGCTTGAGTAAGGCGGGGCGGGAACGACTGGTGTTCTAGATGTCTGACATCAACTCAATAAAAATGCCCGTTGATATGCCCGCCTGCTATCAGCGCTCCACTCATGTGGTCAAGTGGCGTGGCCCCCACCCCAGCTAAGGACGCACACGGGCCTCACGCAGCGGACCACTGCGAGTTACATGGCGTGGACCCCGCCCTGTCACGGACACTGCTCATTCCCCTTTCGTCCCTCCCTCGCTGATGATTCACACCAAAAATGGTTCACTCGTATTTGTAATTTCGTGGGGTCTATTGTTGGGCCGTGGCAATTCAAGATAGGAAATGTTCAAACTTACTCTCGAAACGGTCAAAAGAGAATGCCCACATCAGGCTTCCAGGAACTGTTTATCTCAGTTTGAAACATCATCGAAGGGGACTTACTAAAGAATAATTGCAGGTTTTACTATAGGACGTCGTAAAGAGCTTGTAACTGTTTTGGGAACAGGAGAATATCAGGCCATTTAGGCAGAAACTTTATAACATTAGATCAGTTATTGATTCACTTAGGAGATGGTTCAAGTGTCCCTCAAAGGAAATTAAGGCGTACGGGAAATGACCACTAACCGAAATATTTGATTCCTCCTCTGAAGTGTTTTTAAACTGTTTTTGAAGTAAAGTGTTTTTAAAAGTTAAAAGTTAAAGTGTTTTTGAAGTAAATAATGCAAACTCTACTATCCCTAATACTAGCAATAATTCTCATCATAACCTTAACCCTACACCTAATACGGCACTTAGCGCTAATTCGCAACCTAAACACCCCAGCGTTTAGCTCAAATGCACTTTTAATCTGAAGGAGAAGTAGAAGAAGAAGATGAGGCGATCACCCAAACATGGTATCTATCAGCCTGACATTTCCGATTCTCTCTCGAACCCAGCATCAGATTCGGTTGCAGAAAAAAATAACTGAGGCACAAGTGCACAGTATGTATAGGGCGTGATTGCCAGACAACCACATACCTGCTATCTCTGGCAGTCCTCCTATTCATCGCTGGGTCCTAGTTGATGCGATGATGGCTTTTTGGTCTGTACCCTAGTCTTTAATGGCCATGATCTCTGCACCGTTGATGATTCCTGGCGTGACAATTACTTGGCAATTCGACTTACTATCACCGGGACTACTGGTCAGCATCCCCCCAGCACTGCTTAGCAGTTAACCAAAGCAAAATCATAATACAGAATATGGAGCCACGAGATAATTGCAAATATTAATCGAATGCGGGCCAGAGAACTATGTCTCAAGCAGTTCACGGCTCATGTTTTGTTAGCCTTTGCAAGAATTTTGGCCTCATCAAACTTGAAGGTGTGGGTGGGTATCTATTTTCGTGTATTACCAAAAGTGATTCTTCAATTGGAGAGGCTTACGGTTCCCTGTGAAATGTGTACTACTTAAGTATATTGAAAGGAATAAATCGTAGTTACGTTGCATGCCTTTTAAAATATATCAATTGACTATTTGTAAAAAGGTAGTATCGGGTAGTACACATATCCTATCTCCACCACTTTGTAATATTTCATTAATAGGTTTATTAACCGGTATATGATGGTCCATCCACTTATGCAGCCCAAATATAATTTTACTCTCAGTTAGCTGGATCTGTATTCGTTGTCGAATAAAATAAGTATTTTTAGCTGATATTTGATTCTGAATGCTTTTCAAACTTTCCATTCACTTTTCAAGAACGAACCGTTCATTTAAAAAAGACGAAATCAAATTTAAAATGTTGTCCATGAAGGAAGGTTAGCACAGGTGATGGACTTAAGGGGGAATCGAAAACTAGTAAATTGCAGAACTCGCTCCTGATAGGTGCACCGATAGAACGGGCAAGGATGTAATTTGCCCAATAGGTCAAATTAGCACTATTTCTATCTACAATTGCTCGATTGCATTAGCCTTAATAAGAAACGTGTCGCATAAGGAGATCCACCATTTCAGGATTCTGGTGCTTCTAGTGTTTGACTATTCTTAGGTGGCTATCTTATCTTTGTAAAATCAATAGATGGACTTAATGTTGCGTTTCAATTTTGCAAAATGATCAGTCTTCACTGGCTTTGAGCTAATCGAAACAGGTTTAAGTGCTCCTGTAAGCAAGCATAAACTATACTGCCGGTGTTACCGTCACAAAAGACGACATCCACTTTGCGCCAAAGGAAGTGAGCAGAGGACTGTCGACTTGCGCTTGAAGTAGCTTATAGGTAAGCAGACCAGCGCACCATCTGCCGCACCCTCTCACTTCTCGCACGCACCGAACGCAGCTGGCAAGATGAGCGGTGGTGGGTTCTGGTGCAGTCGCTGATAATGTTAGCTAGTCGACCTTCGCGTGCCAAACACGATCTGGTTCCCACAGAATGTGCAAAGGGGGTTGTGATTTGGATTGCACATTAGTCAGAGTGCCACTTGGGGCATATTAAGAAGGAGCCATTTCAGCCTGACTCTTAGTCTATCAGTTAATATAACAACTACTCCAATGCAGATCGGGTTACCTCGGCATAGAAAAGTCCATCCATAGCACAGTTTTGGCTCACATAGTCGACAGCGGCCACCGGGTAGACGTCAACCAATCATTTTGAGATGTCTATAAAGTGCTGGCGAGACACTCCAGTTACCTGCATCAGCGGATACTTGTGATAGCAGAGGCAGTGACCATACGGCACGTCAACTCACCCTGTGCTGGCATAAAGAGTTTATACGGGCCCTAAGAGTCCCCTGGCCCAAGATGAACTAAGCATGTTTTTTCACACCTCTTACCGAGTCGGGTTACAGAGACGAAACCAGGACATAGTTACTTGTCAGACGCCTCCTTCCACCTCTCCCTCCCACTCCCTAAGCTCCTGACAGAAGTAAAATATAACACCTGACGTCTGCATGCCCTCAACTGTCTCTATTTACTGTTAGTGACTGTTTAAACTAATGCTACTCTGCCATCCCTAATATTACTGTACAGGTCCGCTGATAACTAATCTAAAACGTCCGTATGCCGGAATTGACTTCTCAAATGTTTATTTGGGTTTCATCGTTAAACACTAGGTACACGTTTATGTTTAGGCCTTTACGTCTTCCAGAAAGCTACTAATTTCTCACTTGCAATTTAAGTAAACAATTTGTTTTCGCTGTTTTCATGTATCGGTGCTTTTATTCGGCCTTTTGTAACCAATAGGGAGTTCAAAGATGTTAGCCTACCCTTCCAGTAATAAAAATAAACTGATACTGCATCTCATCCCATTAAGCGGATTTTTTAAGGCATTATTTTCTAATGGAGAGGGAAACCTGACGTAAATTCTTTAACTGATAAGCATCCAGTTACATTTTGAAAACTATCGTCATTGTTATATAGACGATTAAAGGAAGGCCCTAAAAGTCCCCTGGCGCAAGATGAACCAAGCATTTTTTTACACCCATTGAGTCGCGTTACGGATACGAAACCAGGACATAGTTAATTGACAGACGCCTCCTTCAATATCTCCCTCCCACTGCCTAAGCTCCTGACGCCTGCAATCCCTAAACCGTCTAAATTTCTCCGTTAGTCTCGTGAGAGGAAAGGCAAGGCAGGCATATAACGGAATGAAGACCCTGCTAGATCTATAAATGATCAAACTTCATCTCCGATATCTGGTCGTGGCCAATCCCTGACGGCCTGGATCTTCTCAGGGTTGGTCTTGAGGCCCTCACTGCTAACGATGTGGCCGAGGAAGCGAATTTATGTTTGTAGGAACATGCACTTCCTTGGTTTGAGCGTCAATCCGGTTTCCTGATATCTCGTTAGTCTCTGTCAGGTTGTCGAGCAATTCTGGTACCGTGGTACCCCACATGATTACGTCATCCAAGTACACGAGGCCCTTCAATGGGGGGAGATTCTGAAGTATTTTCTACATTAAGCGTTGGCATATCACTGCCGCTTTAGCCAAGCCCATAGGTAGCGTGATGAACTCGAAGAGCACCAGTGGTAGGGTAAAGGCGGTTTTGGCGCGATCCTCTGGGTGCACTTTGATCTGCCAATAGCTTGAGGACAGGTCGAGGGTTGTGAATAATTTCTTCCCTGCCATAGAGGCTACGAGGTCGTCAAGACGGGGAAGGGGGAAGGAGTCTCTGACGGTGACTGCGTTTAGGCACCTGAAATCGACACAGAATCGAAAGTTACTGTCTTACTTTTTGACAAGAGTCATTGGTGCTGCTCAAAGGGATGTTGATGGTTGTATGATGCCTTGATGGAGCATAGTTTCCACCAATTGGTCTAGTTCTTCCCGGAAGTGGAAGGTTATCCGTCGGGGTGGAAGGTGTTGCGGGGAAGCGGATCCGGTGTTTATTCGGTGCCGCACGATGTCAGTCCGCCCAATAGCCTAGTCTGCTCATGTGAGAACGGATCGGAAAGGCAATAATGCGTGGTAGAGAGCCCAACGATCAGAAGCCGGAATATTGTCTGTTAGGATATCCTCGATAGACGAAGGTTCAATATGAAAGGTGTATAGATGTCGATACTATTGACCTCCTTGACTACCTTGTTGTCGGTGATGATCAGGGATTGGGATGTAGGGGAGAAGTTAATGTCGTGGTTGTACATATTAAGGAAATCGCAGACGAGGATGACGTTCTATTTAATTTTTGGAAGACAGTAGGAAGAGATGTCGGATTGTTTTGTCTTTGATTGAGATTGGGACTGTTACGGAGCCGCTAAGCTGGAGCGTGGAATTTTTAGCAGTGAGGATCTATAGTTGGAAAAATTCGGAATGCTGGTAGCGTGTTCCTCGAAGGAGACTGTCGAAGATCAGGGAGACGGCCGACCCGTGTCTATTAAAGTGGTCGTATCGTTCGCCGGGTTTAATGTCAGGAGGGGAGAATGGTGACGGAGTGTAGGCCAATACAATTCTCGGGGGTGTGCAAGGAGTTGGCGTGTGTTCCCGCACGGGATCTTTCGTGACGGACATCGCTGCTACCAAATTTTTAATGTGCCAGCTGGTTGGAAAGTTGAGTATTTTGGTTACTACGAGATCCCTTGATATCTCAGGTAGATGACAAACTTCACAATGAAGTAGAACGAGGTATTTTTGACAGGGGTTTATTTGAAGGTTGCTGAAAACGGAGGTTGTCAAGTTATTCGAAGGATGAGGTAGGAAAAACAGATTAACGCTGAGGTGGTTGATAAGAGGGCAGACCAAAGGGGTAAAAACAACAATAAAAAGCTTACCAGGATGGTTCTTATAAAGTGCACGTTAAGTATGGTGGGCGTGACAGAAAGCTAGGGTCAATTTACGCGGCTACAGAATATTAGATTCAAACAAATATTAACGTAGTAGTTCCTATTAGCCGCATGTTCTTGCAGCTTGGTCGTAACGTTCGCTGTAGTAGTAGTCGGTCTTACCCGGTATAACAAGGAGTTTTGGGGTTTGTCGATGGAAGTTTGGGTTGGCGAAGGGAGGTCTTGACGGGCCTGTAAGGACGGGTAGGTTGCCCCACGCAGATGGTGATCAAGCGGTTGGAGGTTCCTGAGCCAAGGGAAATTGGGTTCACCGAGTCACATCTAATGTGAGGGCCTCTTTGGCATTAGCCGGAGGGCGGCTGGTGAATATCCTTGATAGTTCTCGGTAGTGCTTACCGGTTAACATGCAGCTGAACCTCAAGTCCTCGTCACCATGGGGTGGGGCAAGCACGAAAAGAGAGGTTTTTTACTTAGATGTGGAAAGCGATGAACGCCTCACACTTGCATTGGGTTCTGTTGAAAAAGCGTTGTTGTTTCGTGGCTACACTTGACCCAGACCGGAAAATTTGCTCTAGAAACTCGAAATACTCTTCGAAGGAACAGAAGGGGGAAGGTGCCAGACCACCTTCCTTGTAAATAAGGTCGGGTACCAGAACGGATTTGAGAGTGGTCTTCTTGAAACTGTCAGGGCCCACCTCTAGGAAGGGTGATGCTGCTGACATTCACTGGACAAACTCCTCACCTGTACGCAGGATCGGTGTTTGCATTCGTTGGGGTGTGAAGACTGATGACGCGGATGTTTGTGAGTGCGGGTGGTGCGAATAGGACGGGGTTGGTCAAGGGGCGTTGACGAACGGTTTTGAGGCGTTAGAAAGTGCCGGAGTAAATGTCAGTAGAGCAGAATGGCGACGGAGTGTAGCCGATACAATTCTCGGGGATTTGCATGGAGTTGGCGTGGGTTCCCGCACGGGATCTTTCGTGCCGGACATCGCTGCTACCAAATTTGTAATGTGCCAGCGGGTGGGAGAGCTGAGTATTTTGGTTACTACGAGATCCCTTGATATCTCAGGTAGATGACAAACTGCACAATGAAGTAGAACGAGGTATTTGTGACAGGGGTTTATTTGAAGGTTGTTGAAAACGGGGTTTTCGAGTTATTCGAAGAACGAGGTAGGAAACACAGATTAACCTAAAGGGTAAAAGCAACAAGAAAAATGTTACCAGAAAAGTGCTTATAACGTGCGACAGAAAGCCACGGTCCATTTACGCGGCTACAGAATAGTAGATTCAAACAAATAAACAGAGATTTGACATTAAACATAATAGACGTAGTTATCTGACAAAGAGCAATTAAACATGAAATAAAAAGTAGTGTTGATGAATGTAAAATGTCATGTAAAGGGTTTTACTATTTATGCCAAATGTACGAACAGTTATCGAGGAATTCAAGTGTTGTTAATAGGCAAATAGTTATGTTACTGTCAAGTGGGTGGTAGTATCATAACAAGAAAACATAGGTAGGAACGTACATGCCTGAGTTCCTAACAATGTCTCCTCCATGCTAAAGCTAGCATTTCATCCTGAGACTTCTAGGAACTTATTCGAGCGATTTTGAAAAGCTGGGAGCAATGTTAATTTGGTTGGTGAATGTCTCCTAAATTACACATCACGTCAAATAATATTTTCAGCGGTATTGTTTTACAAGTTAGTATGTTTCTATACCAACTATATTGAAACACAGGTATGCACAGAAGTTGCTTGCATTATTGCTCATGTTCCTTCAAAAATGTGATTGCAGAAGTAAGTAACTAGTATGTTCTATTTGCATGAAGACACGGGGCTAGTCTTTTTTGCTCACCTTGCCGCTTTTGACTTTTTATAGTATAGGCACCTGTGACCGTTTAACACACGAAAACAACATTATCTAGTACTCCTAAATGGTTGTCCTGAAAGCAGGTCGCATGCTGTCCTCGTGCAAGGCCCCATGCCACCTTAACCAGTGCGTTTGTGTAGGTTACGATTGCATATACAAAGCACAAACGCTTCGTTGTCACCTCGAGACGACTTTTGTAGCTCTTTTATGCACGCTAACTGAACAGGCAGATGTCTAGTGCGCGCTCGCAGACCCGCGAAGCACGTGAGCCGCGAGCGATTTGCAGTGGCGTTAGGGTGCGGGGTGTACGAATGCAGTTAAACCGTAGTGCAGACCGGTTTTAAGGCCTCCTTCCGACCACCCTCCACCTGCTATTTCGTGTAGGCTGGCCCCATTTCCGCCGAAACACCCTAGTTAAGATGTGAACTGAAACAGACGTGTGCTGGCCTCGATGTGGCCAATTTCAGGGTGGCACACTTGAGAGTGGACCACGTCTGGTTGATCAACAAGTATGAGTGAAATTAACCCCATCTGGAGACAGATGCTGACTGTGTAATGGTCTGTTAAATTAACAAGACCTGCGAAAAAAAGAAGCAAGAAGATTTTCAGACGCACATATTTTAGAATAAGTTACATTCTAGCGAAGAAATTCCACGCAACGATCAGGGTGGTATTTCATTCTGTTAAGCCATGGTCAGCCATCTAGCGGCATACTGTCCCTCGCTGTTGGTCCCTCAGTCAACCAGAGGAAAACCAAAACTTATGACCACTCTCTTCATTTGTCAATGCCGCATGTTGGATTTAAGCCGTAGCATTGTTTTTGGAGGACACTACATGATTCAAGTCATTGTTCTGCGCATAATGTTAACAAGATTGCGCTCAAGAATTCCACGTTGACGTGAAGTTTTTAAGGGTACCTTGGGTAATTCACCCGTTGTGCTCTCAGTCAGCTCACGATTTTCAAAGCAGAAATGCTGAAAGAAATGTTGTCGAGACAAATCCAGTTTGAATATGGTTTTTTTCCCAAAAGTTGCAGATCTCTCATCCTGCCAGGAGGTAGGCCCACCTCATCCCAGAGAGCCCCTTTTCACCCTAAAGGGAAAACGCCATGAGTCTCGGTTATTGGCAGTCAACGAAGACGCCAGGATGTCGCCATTTCATCTCCAGTTTGCTTGCTTTGGGAGCGAACTGTTTCCATTGTCCTCTCAATACCTACCTCACGTGCAGAAACACCATTGACAACATTTCAGCGCTTTGAACGTGCATGATTTCTATTTCTAAGAAAACCTTACAGAGGAAGCTTGAGATCAGCCAGAGAGCCTGTGATTTTAAGAACGTCTAGAGAGTTAAATCATTAAGCTACATATAGCCATCCGAGCAGATGCAAGAATATTGTGGGAACACCTGATGTTAGGAAACCTGACACAGTCAATACTAAGAAGAAGAAGACTAAGAGGAGGAAGAGTTGATCGCTGGAAATGGCGGTTATTGGCCTGACGTTTCGGATTCTTGCTTGAACCCATCATCAGTGGCTGTCGCATCATACAAGCACTGCTAGCTTCATATGCGCTTTCTCATCAAACTTAAATCGTAGTGTTTATGGAAAGGAGTTGAGGTTCCCACATCTTGCTCGTGGATCTCAGCAGTCTTTTCCGGATTTCCTCGCAATAGCTTTCCGGCTAACAACGCAATAGCATTTACTTCTTACTCAGAGTTTGAGATAGAACCGAAGCTTTCGTCCAATTTTCTTTAAAATGTTTGTGCCAACCAGTGTCAAAATCCTTGTGCTGGAAACTTTTCAATAATTAGCAATGATCCGTATGCACTAGAATCGTTTTTCGGACATCGATATCTGTTACAGCATTAATTTCTTGACAGTATTTAAGGAATGCAAGTGGTTTCTTTCGAAGACTCCCGTTTCATAGGTTCAAACAATGACCATATGAACTCGCGTAGTAAATAGATCTGGCAACTCTTTCAAAGGATTATTTTGATAGATTGTCCTACTGCTTGAAGGAAAATGCAATTTTACAGTCTGTGTAGACGAAAGATCCTTCGCAGGAAATAACCGTGGGGTCAGTGCAGTTTCATATATACGCCTACGCAGAAGTGGTAGTTATGTGAAAGATGATACTGTTGCCTGAGTACAAAGAAGGATGAGGATGCGACGAGAGGGTCGGTAATCAGGTCAGTTGACGTGCGGTCTTTCGAAGGAGATAGGATTCGGTGTCAGCATGCCTGGAGGGATGTACGTGAGGGGGGTGGTGCGCTGTCGCTCCATTTTAGTGTCAAACTGAAAGTGTACGCGTCAGCAAAAAGAGCATGCATGAGTTTGTAAATTGGTTTTGAAATTAGAATCCTAGCGTGTCTAAACACGTAGTCGCCACACTCGCTTCCGCCAGTATTTGCACATGAAGTGGCTTTGATCAGTGTGGTAGAGGGTTTCTTTAACATTTACTTGGTAGGTAGTGTCAATTAGACTTGACCAAGATAGCGCTGGAGACGAAGAACAACATGTTCTCAACAAGCCACGCTGCGCAATGTTCACGACTTCGTTTGAAAATTGGAGTTTGTATTCGATTTTTATGACTATATGCACAATATCTATTAATTGGGTGGGTGCAATTTGATAGGGGAAAAACAGGCCGTACCATGTAGATAGTCCGGCGGTAGATGCTCCTATTTAATAAGTGATCGCCTCGTTGCCGGGGACAAAGATTGCACCAACATTGCTTTAACAGTTGCTTTTAGTCGGTTATTCTCTGGGTGCTCCAAAAGCACCGCTGCGGGTGGTAGTCTCATAGGTGATACAAATGGCCAGTAAATCTTCATTATTCACGGGATATAAAAGGAATTTTGTCATCCTAACGCCACTACCAGCGTCCTCGATGTAACTTGAGTCCATCGACGTTCTTCACACGGGTAGGTCGCTTTCGCTGGCATAGGGGGCGCTGGCGAAGATGCCGTATCGAGCGACAGTGCTTAAGACTATTTAACTTGCAAATATCGATTGCTTCTTAAAAAGTACTGTGAATATTATATTGTGCCAAATCGCATTGGATTGGTGTTCGCTAGTCAACCAACCATTCCAGATAAGGGCGAGTTACTCAAGCGTTTGAATTTTTTCGCTGATCACTTCTCCAGAATCGTATATTTGGAATTTTACAGGCGTGATTGTTACTTGCCAAGATACTGATACCGATACTGAGTTATAATCAATAACTTTTATAAACCAGTAGTTTATTAATTTTCAGATGGCCTCCTGGTGACTTTGTGTCTTCCTTTTCGGAATTTTCTCGATGAAAGGTAATCTCGTGCTTTAAAATGGATTCCAGCGTTGTTGAATGGTCCTTCTTGTTATGGATGACAGCTCCATGACCTTTGTGGATATCGAAAGGACTATGTGCTCGTGAGGTTTTTGCGCGGATAGGTTGAACGTGTGTTATTATCTACTGGTGACGGCTGGACCAGCGGATCTTTAAAGAATCAACTAAAAATGTCTGCAGTATTTGAACGGATTGGAAATGACGACCCACAAATGGAGGGAAAATTTTACCCGTTAAATCGGCCAGCCAGGGTGATAAACCTGTTCGTGCTCTAGCAAGCCCTATTAACGGACGTTTTTTTCCATTCTACCACATTTCCACCAACAAAGCTGTTTTTATCCAACTATGAATAACAGAAACAGTTGGCAAATGGTTTTTCTACCAAAACCCCACCATTGCTGCCCTTCTTAATAAAAAGAGCGTGATTAACGGTATTGTAGACACTTTCATTCAAAAGGTTCCACTAACCAAAGCGCAAATCAGTTGTGAATATGACGGGCCAAGTACCTTAGAGGTAAGTCATCACTTGTCAGCGCTTCAACTGATGTTCTAAAGACACGACTTATTGGAACGCCAGGCTAATTAAAAAACAGCTCCATATACGTGGCATATACGTGCAATTTAACTACTCCTCAGAGGCGAATGCAGTTGACTTTCAAAGATAACACTCTAAGCCAAAATCAAAGGCAGGCGAATAGACGGTTCGCAGCTAAGAATGGATGATGATGCCAACCAGGGAGTGTCATTGGGCTTTGCGAAACCCAATGACAGTTTTTTAAAACCGCAGTTTTGCAAAAGCGCACCATCGTGGGGCATGGCATAGCAAGAATCATTATTAAAATGCCTTGCTTGCAAGTAATGATGACAGGAGGAGGAAGAAACTCCGGTTCCACGACACCGACCGGCCCACCGCATGTGATGACACAGGAGAAAACGTGATGCAGACATTGTTCGTATCCGTAACTAAGCCCTAGGAATTGGAAACTGAAAAGATACTTATCAAAGACGAGAATGCAGCAGAATGCAAATCGTTCTCATTAAATTGCTGATGCGAAGGACATCCTGTCATCTGCCGGTGCTAGTCAACTGTGGTCGCTCACAGCTGTATTGTATTCCAGGTCTCGGGATAGCGTCCTTTTTTCGCAGTTTGCTTGTTCATTTTCACCGGCAGAATTAACAGTGAGAGAGTAGGACTTTGTTGCTTTCTCTACATTCTGGAAGTGAACCTCGTTGGGCTTATGTATGTGATTTGGTAGAGATCCTTGCTAAACATTTGCCAACACATATGCTTACACGAATGAAGGTATTGAGCTAAGTGTGTGGGATCTGCACACTAAAGTCACATAATTTCTGGATTTATTGATGCAGAGCAACGCAGGCCTCTTTTATGCATTTTGATAGACTAAGAGCCTCAAATAGAGGTCTCTTGTATAGATTCTATTCCTTATGCGTAACCGTCTGTACTTGTAAAAGTCACCACCAGCTGCAAAAAAAACATAGTCTGATTTTAAAGCTAGTGAAACCGCTTGAGAAAATTTCTGCCAAATTTCAGGTTCTGCAAATTTTTCGCTCGGCGTTTTGCACAGATGAACTGAGCTTTTTTAAAGGACTCTTTTAAAACTAAATACTCATTTTGGAATGAACAAGGACTGCTGCCTACTAGGGGCCCAAATATATTCAGTAAACAAGGAGACCCTTCTTGTGTAAACAAACCCAAAAGTATCGAACGCCAGTTAACAGGCAGAAGAACGTGTATTTTCTTTTAACTTATGATAAGTTATAATCAAATTCTGAAAGGTATTTGTTGGTACGGTACTACTGATAGGCCCATACACACTACGACCCCGTCGGAAAGGTCTGCTACCTCTCGTTACACACGTCATGCTTTGCATGCTTTTGTTTTATTGTTCTGAGGCTCTTGCAGTCTTTCCATTTGAAGACCCGAACTAAATCATATTTTGTATTTGGCTTAGTTAATACCTCATGATACATAAGAATGTACTCCTTTTTCTTTTCGACTAGGATGAACTACGAGCTTATGCAACTTTTCCTTTTGTTTACTTCTTGTGTCATCCTGTGTGACACTGGGTTCATAAAACTTGGAAATCGGAGACTTTTAGATGCAGTCGGTTAACTCCACACCCAGTATTCTTAAAGGCCCATTGCAACTCCAATTCTTACCTTGGTTTATCTTCATATGATATGCTCAAAAAATTCCTCATCACCATTTTAATCCCCTTAATTTGCAAATTAAATATCGTAAAATAGCGTTTTTCTTCATGAATTGTCATGCAGTCGTTAGGGTTGCTCGGCTCACCGATGTCAGTCAGGCATATGGTTGTCCGAGTATCAATCTTTGTAAGGAGTCATCTTACTCAACTTGGTCATCAAAGTCAACTCTTAACTTACAGAAGGATCTAGCACGAAGACTCAAACCAAATCTTTTCAAGGCCATGTGGAAACATTGGTTTGACCAACCTTTTGTGTAAATTTATGCGATGATGCCGTATTTGGGTCTCAGCTCTGACGCATTCGTTAGAAAGTTTTTGCGAAGCACTGGATTCCGCCACAAGTTCTGCTGAAGTGTTGTGCCTCCTGCCCACAATATTCGATGGACTTTGCAGTGTGTTCGCAAGCAGACCCGCACATGGGTGTTTTGCAGGTTCTCTATGTACAAAAGGACCACCCAGTATGCCCTTGTGCAAACCTCCTCAAGTGCACTTATGCCACACTAAGGACAGCAGAGGAAGGTTTTTTTGGACAGCCTCCTAGCTAAAGTAAATCAGACTCACCCAGCGTTAACATTTACATAATACAAAGAACGAGGAAGGTTGCCTTCCCCTTCTGGACGTCCTACTTAGCAGAACGGGTTGATGAATCAATTCGAAGAGGTGTAGTTCGTAAGAAAACATGGACAGGGCAATAAACAAGTATCTACAATTTTGTTCAGCTAAGTCAGAAATGAAGCTTGAACCGGTGCCTCAGGAACCGAACTAGGAGAATATGTAATCCAGATACACTTGAGAACGAACTCGTCCTTATACAAAACACTCGGCGAGAAAACAGATTTCCTAAAACGTTTCTCAGTAAATTTATGGATGAACGCCCCTCAAACGCTTTAGACCACCAATACGGACGTCTCGGGAAAGAACGTTGTCATTAGTTCATGTGTTGACAAGCCAGTCAGTTATTAATCAACTTGAAAATGAAATAGAATATTTAATCATAAACATACCATTTGCGTGTAATAAAATATTATCTTGTCCGTAAGGTTCCTATGGTGATTATAGTTATAATGGATAACATTGAGTCTCCGAATGTCCTTAAATTGACGGTGAATAATTTACGATTGTTAGTGATCCAACTAAACAGCCCATAAATGTAGGTTCGTCTGTCCAAACTTTCAAAATAAGATAAGTGAAGATGACCGCTTGGGTCATATTTTTGGTCTTAACAAAACACAAAACCGTATGGCCGAGTAAAATCAACGTCCAAAATGACAATCGAAAATGAATACGCTCTAGATCATTCAAGAAAATCTTCTTCTAGTGTGCGGCATCGTACGAAAATGCTTCAATAAAATACTTTCCTGAGGGATGTCTACGTACTTTACCTTTTTCGGGGTAACCTCCTGGTAAAAATAATAATACTTTTGAGCATGACATCACCCAGATGTATAATCCCGAGTTTTTAAAATTGACCAAACGTCTGGTTTCCTAAAAAAAACAACCAGGTTGTTTCCCCCCTGTTTCATCTGACTGACGTGAAAACAATCGATTTTCAGTTTTCCCGCTCAAATTTGTAAACAGTTGAACTGATTGAATCATATATAAACATATTCTGCCTGCACAGATGACATTTACTGGAATGCTTTTGGCGAAACAGTTAACTACACAGCATTTAAGGTGCATATACGTAATGATCTCATGTTCTGTCATCAAGTCGGATGAATTAGCCCACTTACTGTAGGTAATAGTACAGAAAAAAGAGGATGCCAGCACCTAAAAATGTGCGAACTTTAAACATATAATCGGGCAAAAATGGGATGTGAGGACATTGAAGTTGACAGTACGTTCGATTCAGCATAACGTTTCTTGCAGTTTCTGTGAAAAGATAGTAAAAATAGCTAAGAAGCACAATTTGTAAACTGGCAGAAACCAACGTTACAGAAAAAGCCAGTTGATGCCCTCCAGTTTGGACATCAAAAGCATGTGCGAAATCCAATCCTTTTTTAAGGCCGAAAACGTCCGAAATTTCGGATAAAAATACATGCAGAAGGTTTTCTAAAATTGACTTTACGTTGATACTTACTAGAATCCACATCTATATAAAGAAAACCATGTGAAGGGCGAGTTACACTTTAAGGGTTCTGCTTGTATATGCATCACTGTGTGTATATTTGGACTATAGTTTTGTCTACTTATGACATGTAAGCAATGGATTAAGGCCCTTAGATTTTCCGACTACAATTACCTTTCTCCTCTAGATTAGAGATATTCGTTGCCTTTATATCATTGAGATTGCTGGCAAAGATTCCGTGAAATACACGCGTTTAAACCAAAGTACCGCGAATATGCAATTAATCAGATTCCCTGAAAGCCATAATTTGGTGTACCAATCAGGATTATCCGAGATAAAAAGACAGGTTTCTTAATAAGGTTTCCCCACAAAAACCCATCGTCCTGTAAGGCAATAATTTGGAAGTGATGATTCCGGGTGCGTCACAGAATCAACAGTCAGTTATTGCTAACAGAGTAACCTTCTGATGTAACGTTGTTTCCTATGACCAAAACAAATATACTGGGGCCCATCAAAACATTATGGAAATAAAATATCCTAAGCTACGAAGACTTAGCTTGAGATTCCTTACCGTTTTTGAATAAGGACTCACTACCTAACATTTATTAAGAATATGGTCTTTCCTCTAAATATCATAATTAGCGCAATAAACCGGACCGTATAAAAAACGACAGTTATTATCAGTAAATATTGCTAGTTTGAAGTATGTTTCTTTCGATGAATTTTATTCAGAGCAGGCTTATATTTTTTCCTCAATTTTAATCATGCATAAGAAAACTTTCGAGCCTAAGTTTCAAAATTTCTCTTTTGTAACTTAATAAACTGGATAAATTTGAATATGACTAGTAACTTTGCAAAAGGAATTCTATTTTTGACCCCTTACTGCTAATTCAGTAGGACCGAACTGCTTTTTTGATAATAAACATTCTGCACGCAGTCAATTGAAAGCAAACGTGTCAGCTAACGTATTTTTTTCTCCGAGAAAGTCTTAATATTACTTTCAGGAGCAAAATATGCCCGCGAAGGAAGATGGCATTTTCGCAAGTTAATGTCTAATGGATGACAAATGTACAATCAAATACGGATGTTTACGTTTGCCCTTTTTACCTCAGTCGGTCTTAGCGGAACTTACCAAATTTTGATCACTAATCGCCAAAAAGACATGCCCATAGTGCAACCACAGTCTAGGTGCCTGCATGCTCTAGGTACGCTCGGAGTCGTCCCGCCTATCGCTGGCTCGTGCGAGACAGTTTACATTATCCGATTCTTTCTCTTATATATAGACAGACAGGGGTCTAATGCACATCTAATGACAAATAGAGCACGTTTGTAGCAAGCGAATTGCAAGGACATCTAAATACGAAGGCAGAAGAGCCAGCGAGAACACGTGCGCCGTCGTTCGCCTGAACTCCAGAGAATAACCTGTGCTCCATACCTATCTGCTTGTGGATGGAACTCGAACCACAAATTAATTTTTGGAAGTCATTCGATGAACCAAGCCTTGATGAGTACATATCATGGCAAGATGATTCCACCCAGTCCCCGAAGGTAGGTGACGGCACACAGAAAAATGCTGCTGATCTCTTCAATGCTCCCTGTGATCCAAACTTTCCCAGGAAGTGGTAATAGTGCCCAAACCGTTGGAAAATAATTCTTCGAAGGCACCTTCTTGCCCGGTTTCAAGTATTTCATGTCAGAAAAACCCGCAGATCTGCCCGTCTAAGGATGAGCATGTGCAGCAACTTGCAACGGTTCCCTGTTCAACGCCAGTGAAATATACCATCGTAAACAGTACGGCACAGCCAAAGTTACAGATGAATCCGGTGCCCAGACAACCAAAATCCCAAAATGCTGGTAGTTCGCCGACACTTTGCCTAATTTGCGACCGCAATTTTCATGATCAGCGTGCCCTTAACGCTCATCTGACACGCATGCATAACCCGATGCGCAACCTCCGCAACACTACTGCGAACGGATCGAGTAAGTCTTTCGTTTGTGATGAAGTTTCAATATGTTAGCTTATGAATTTGCCTTGACGAAGCAAAAAAACTTTATAGGGAAACGCGTTTAGCACCACAATCGAAATGTAAGTAGACCAGCAGAAATAAATTAACGTATCAGCTGGCACCTGTCGGTTGTAATAAGAGTTCGTTATTCAGAAACTGTTAATTTACAGTCATAAAGTCATCCCAGCGATGGCTTTCTGCACAAAATCCAAAATCCCGTTCTTCAGCCTTTTATTGAACGATCGGTTTCTACAGACGTTTATAGCCATTTTTCTTATTTCAAATAGTTCGCTCTTTCGTATACTCAGAAACGATAGCGTTATTTGTGCATCTATAAAATATGGGTACTTCAAATGTGGTGTTATACAGACCTGCTTGGTCAAAACACCAAAAATGCTTAACACGCTGCGCTTTCCCACTCATGCTTGTATGCCCACGAATATAAAACTTGTGGGCAACACGAAAGCTGCAGCGTGAAAAAACGAACCATGATGCGTAGATTGCTAGCAGCTGTCAACACCGATTGCCTGGTTGGAAAGGATTATTTGAGAAGCAAGAGAAGCCCTTCCCACTCAGGAGGCTAAGCGGTTCTGTTAGAGCAAAGCGGCGGTCACAGTGCCTCCCAGAGTGCCTTAGTCGGACTATGTAAAGTCGCCTGGCTCATTGACCAATACCCACATGTTTGTGGTTAGTTTTAAAGTGACGTCAGCTACAGCGTACATTATCATCGTCAATTGGCTTAAATCGCGCAAGCCAATGAGTAGGGGATCGCAGTGATGGTTACTCACTTAGGCTCCAGCGCTCAGTTGCGTCACTACACAATATGTCGATAAGATTTTAATTACCGTACGGTGCCAAAGACGTGCTCTTTGGCGTGGCTTTCAGTTGGTGGAATATTTCGATCGTCCTCCAATCTGATTTGCTTAATGGCGTTCCTCGAGATCCACCCTGCCGACTCTCAACCCTGTGAGTATGGATTTGTGAAGAAATTAGTCTGTAGTACACGTTGACCCGCTGTATTTCTGTCGGTAATTGCGTACGTGTTTGGCTCCAATTTTTCTGTCTTAGCCTTAATTTTGCTGTAGAGTGGATGTGTGTGTAGGTCTAGCGTGTGCCCAGAAGACAGGACACTTAAGGGTCAAAATACACATGTTACCCAGTGTTGAAGTAAAATCCTCGTTATCTTCGAATAAAAAACGAGTATTTGCCAATAGTTGAACTACGCAGGTTTTACAAGGTTGTATCGTCCCAAGGAACACAAAAGAAGAAATACAGTTTGAATAAAATTCTTATTATTTAATTTCCAAATTATGGTAGATAATAGTAAAACAAACGGTAAAATGGAGAAAACGTCGTCTTTAAGGACGTTTGGTCGAATTGAAATCAGTCAAAATTTATTACGCATTATAGCATGACGACCAACCAGTCTCGATAACTGGGATGAGTATTCGCTTCCTACCGGCCTACATCACTATGTACTTCCACGAACCATTAACTAAATTCGATGCTTGTTTTCTAATGCCCTAAGGAAACATTTCCACAATATTATATGTCTGGTAGCCAAGAGTTTGTTTCCAATCGGCCAATTTTATTTCGTCTTAGGAAGTAGAAAGTCTGCAGGTGGTCATCGATCAGGCAAAAACCGGGGCGTTGCAGGTTCCGATGATAGTTGTTGGGTCCTACAATGCGGTTTCTGTCCAATGACCTTCTTCCGAGCCCGAGACCTACATCAGCATACTATTACGATGCATGGCGCAGCAAAAATAATCATAAAGATGCCTTGGCCGCAAGCGCGAACGACGGAAAAAGCAAAAGACTTCAGTTCCACGGCACCGAACGGCCAACCACAGGTGATCACTTCGGAGACAATGTCGACACAGGCATCGGTAGTAGACGCTGCTAAGTACTCGGACACAACCACTGAAAACATAGTTGTTGCAGAGGGAAATACAGCAGAACGAAAATCCTCCTTGGTAAATGATGATTGGAAAAGCAGCCTCTTACCTTCCAGTACTGGTCAAGCAGGGGTTACTGGAAAGGAAGCACTTCCTGCGCAACCCCCGAATTTTTCAGGTAAAAAACTTAATCTTACCAACTAAATCACATCACCTAAAAATTACATTCAAGTGCCTTTCATTAGGAAGACTCAGTGTAATCAAAAGGACTGCAAAGGAGACAGAGTACCTTGCGAAACAATGCATCGAGCAGGCACTTGTGATGAAAAAAATATTTATAATATGCGATCACATGGTTTGTCGCAATCATGCTCACTGTCCAATACAGCTGCTCCTAGCTCATTTTGCATCTCTGAATGCATGCTGAATTTAAAGACATCGGGAGGGACATTCACTCACAACGGACTCTCATTTGCCTGCCGGAATCAAACTCGAATTTGGTTTGGAGAAAATGGGGCGTCGCCAACAGGCACTCCGCGCGTGTTGGTCATCATCCACGACACCGTTTGCTGACCACCCTTCTGCATAGGGCCCAGACACGTAGTTGCTCATCTCTCTGTGACTACTCAAATGGGATGAGAAATTCAGCCGACAGCCTACTGACACTAAGTCGCATGCATTCATGCATTTCCGACCAAGTACAAACACGTGTGAAGCATCAAAATCTGTACTAAAGACTTTTCGGTATTGTCAGCAGACAGACAGAGCTGTCACTCTCTACAACTGTCAATAGTGAATGCACTTGAACACATGCTCAGGTTTCAGCACGTGCAAACTGCAAGCATCCGAAAAGATGGTCTATTGAAGAAAGAGAACTATCGCCATTGCGAAGACGGTGAGCAAGCACCTTGTGACATGTTAGTGAAAATCACACAGGTACGCCCCTTCTTCCCGGTTGTATAACCCAATGAAGCTGTAACCTATCAGACTTCATACATCTCAGTCCCAAAAACAAAAGGCTTTACTGGGATCACGTGCCATGCCAGCGAAGTAACGTATTGGGCCTGACAGCAAAAAAATCTATCCACTTATTCTTGATAGCCAATAGCGTTTCGCTTTCTATGAAGTTCCTCAGTACTATGTTTACGCTGGACAATAAATTCCTTAAAGTTAGCAACTCATCTGATTTTTTTAAATTCTGGTCCTGAGGCCTTGACTACAAGGTATCTGTGGGCTTTCAAGTAAACAGAATTGCTTGATTGACAATGAACAAATTGATTAGTAGCATTGAACAGTACCCCAATTTAATGCGTCCCTGAATACATGCAAACGTTTTATCGAACCTCTTTCCCGCCAAACATGCAAGTGACAGCCGAAAAGCCCTGCTTACACTCTACAATTACCCGCAGCTTTCCGATGCCTGTAATCATTTATTTGTATGCTAAATACTAGACAGAAGTAAAATTTACTTCATATACTCGAGAAAGCTTCGTATTTCGGTCTTAAAGAGCTTATTTCTACGTTCATCTTAAAACTGTTGGTGTAGTCACTTGTTTTCGTGTTCTGCAAATTCATCGGCAATTATTTTCTTCAGGATAATTTATTTCCTTCGCAGGTTTATCTCTGATGCGTCTTCACGATGTTTGTAGAGTGTCTATACTCATAGGTTACAGTGATCATAAATAGTAAAAATCTGCAGAGAAAACTCCATTAATAATAAAGCGAACATATGCGAGCCTTTCACAATTGCAAACTTAGTGAAGCAGACATGAGTTCTGTGCCCGCTTGTTGTTTCCCAAGGAGACTTTGTTTGACGTAAATCGATCAAACGAGGTGAGATTTTCGTACGCCTTTTCTAGAGGTTTCAGTGGAGTTACACAGGCATCGCCATTCCATGAAAATCCCACTCTACTTGTGAAGCGTGATTTACGTAGTCATTCAAAAGAGCTTGCTCACAAACAAACATAGCGCACATTGCAAAGGATTTTTTACAAGTATCCGTGTGCATCTCTCAGGAAATATCAATCGAAATTGTGAAATGTGTTTTTGATTCAAACATTAGCCATTTTTTACCGAATATACTTTTCCGGGCTGTCAGAAAGAAGCTCTTTCAAAACTCGGCATCCTACTGTGACTGAAATATTGTGGGATAAGGCTGCAGGATATTCGATACGACAACCCTACTTAAGTGATTTGTTTGAATCGAAAATTCATTTCAAAATTTTGTTTAACATTAAAGCAGAAAGTGAATCTACGGCTTGTATATATACTTAGTACCTATGTCGTAAATACGGTATAAAGTCTTTTCCTCATATATATATATATATATATATATATATATATATATATATATGACAAAGACGTTATACCGTACTTCCAACATAGATACTAGCTAAAAGCCCAGAACGTGTTTCGCCGATGTTTCTGCTGCTGTGTGACACAGCAACGAGGGGTTCGGCTCCTCAGTGGGTCCCCAGCGTTCTCTATGCGGTTTCTGGTATATGGACTCCAAAGAATAATCGGGTAAATAATTTCTGAAATTATTAAGTGCAGGACATGGAGTCAGGTGATTCGGACATGACTTTTTAGGGTCAGACCCGAAATTTCAATGAACATTTGGGTCGAAGACAATCAACCACTGTGGAATAACCACGTAATGCCCATTCTACAAACAAGTAGTACTACAAGTAGTATGAATCTTATATGACAAAGACGTTATACCGTACTTCCGACATAGATACTAGCTAAAAATCCCAGACACGTGTTTCGCCGATGTTTCTGCTGCTGTGTGACACAGCAACGAGGGGTTCGGCTCCTCAGTGGGTCCCCCAGCGTTCTCTATGCGGTTTCTGGTATATGGACTCCAGAGAATAATCGGGGTAAATAATTTCTGAAATTATTAAGTGCAGGACATGGAGTCAGGTGATTCAGACATGACTTTTTAGGGTCAGACCCGAAATTTCAATGAACATTTGGGTCGAAGACAATCAACCACTGTGGAATAACCACGTAATGCCCATTCTACAATCAAGTAGTACTACAAGTAGTATGAATCTTATATGACAAAGACGTTATACCGTACTTCCGACATAGATACTAGCTAAAAGCCCAGACACGTGTTTCGCCGATGTTTCTGCTGCTGTGTGACACAGCAACGAGGGGTTCGCCTCCTCAGTGGGTCCCCCAGCGTTCTCTATGCGGTTTCTGGTATATGGACTCCAGAGAATAATCGGATAAATAATTTCTGAAATTATTAAGTGCAGGACATGTATTCAGGTGATTCGGACATGACTTTTTAGGGTCAGACCCGAAATTTCAATGAACATTTGGGTCGAAGACAATCAACCACTGTGGAATAACCACGTAATGCCCATTCTACAAACAAGTAGTACTACAAGTAGTATGAATCTTATATGGCAAAGATGTTATACCGTACTTCCGACATAGATACTAGCTAAAAGCCCAGACACGTGTTTCGCCGATGTTTCTGCTGCTGTGTGACACAGCAATGAGGGGTTCGGCTCCTCAGTGGGTCCCCCAGCGTTCTCTATGCGGTTTCTGGTATATGGACTCCAGAGAATAATCGGGTAAATAATTTCTGAAATTATTAAGTGCAGGACATGTATTCAGGTGATTCGGACATGACTTTTTAGGGTCAGACCCTGCACTTAATAATTTCAAAAATTATTTACCCGATATATATATATATATATATATATATATATATATATATATTAAATATAAGTTGAGAACATTTTTTAATCTAATTGTAAGTAGTAGGCCTACCTGTCTCACTGCTGACGAAAAGACAATGTATTGTCAAACGGGTTATTGTTATCTGTAATTCGTGTTGAAGATTTCTGGCTGCTAAACCACATACATTTGATTAAAGAGTGAATAAAATCCGTGTGCATCCAAGAGCCGGAGAAAAAATCACGATTTGTCCCACCAAGTTTAAGTCAGAGTTATTAAACAGGTTTCGCTGCTGCTTTGGTTCATGATTTTGTGGTATATCCTTTCAGATCAACGGTAAAAGTATATGGTTATGACTTCCCATCACGAAACGTTTATCTTTGTTTCGCCTGCCTATTGTATTCGTAAGGAAGGAGTTATATAAAAATAACGATCTATATAAAAATCGATGCGTTCCCAAAGAAGCTGCTGTAAGTCACCCTTGACAAAAAACACGATTAACTGCACTGATCAAGACAAGTAGTACATCGCCATAGAAGGGCGGAGCAAACTACGCTTGTTGATTGGCTGTGTCTCTAGTAGCGCATGACCTGCGGGTGTTCCGCCCTCCGCAAAACAGTTGGCCTCACTGAACGAGAGCGCTATATCAGTACCTATTTAGAAAAACATCTACCTGAAACTTTGCGCCCTTCATCTTCCTTGATGATGAGGGGTCAGCTGCTGGCGTCCGAAGCATGCTTCCTATCATCACAATTCAATTGCTTTATACACAGATGCATTTCATTCCATAAACGAAACTCTACTCAGCGATCGGTGAGCTGAACTTGGCCTACCAATTAACTGATGCCCTAAATGTTGCAGTCACTTCTGCAATTTTCAGCTCCCTGACACTGTGAATGGGTTCAAGAACAAACCCAACAGATCAAATGGATAAGGATCCTCAGAAGGACACTTCGTCAGATAAGTTTTCTAGAACAGCAGGCAGCACTGCGCTGAATTGCACGGTGGTCCCTACTTCAGTGCCCCACACCTGACTCCGAAAGTAGCCATCGTTGATATCATGATTAAATTGTTGGTTCGTTCATAATTATTAAGAATACGTTCGCTAGTATTCTTTTTGGCATACTCCACAAGAAATTTCTAACATAATTGCACGCATCCCTTTTATGATATCATCTAACATGCGTCGTGGACTGTCTTCATTACCAGCTTCAGGGCATTTCCGGGAGTGTTCTCTTTATCCACAACTTTGAACAGCAGGCGAAATTCTCAAATTCTGGAATTTTGTCTGGGTGCCGTATATAAACTTGCAAGAGATGATCTAATTAAAACCGAATGTGGTAGGGCCTATGAGAAATAAACGTGGCATAGTCCTCCTATCTGGAATGATACTTTGGGGTGAATATGCTGCGATTCATAGACTCTCGCAGCTTTTGCTGCTTCTGGCCGCACATCGCTTGCATACCTGTTTAATCCTTTTGTGCAATTATAGAGACATTTTTGACCGTCCACTATCTGTGTGATTATGATTTCACATTTAATGTCTGAAGATGGTTTTGCTGTTTTTGTATATTCTGTTAAGCAAATCGCTACACACTCATTCCCACACTGGGCTTCTGCGGCAAAAGCTTGGTACCTTCACTAATCGCACATCTAATGCGCCCTTCCCCTGATAAAAAAATTTCTCAAAAAAACGTGATCCGTTCTTATGAGTTTGCGCAAAATAGCAACGTTGTATTTAGTATTTCTAGCATTCTTCACAAAGAATGACATACTTTTTTGAAATTCCTCCAAGCAGCAGTCACCTAAAAGGGTTAAACAAAGACGTAAGGACTGGCGTACGGCATTTGCTTTTGAATTTATTCCCATAAAGTTGCACAACAAATTGTAGAAAACAAGGCTACACATTTGACAAATCTCACCTGCACCGCACGTATTTTGCCATATAACAAATGCTGCAAACGTTCAATTCTTATCAAATAACTATTACTCTTCTGTTACTTGAGTTTTTGAAAAGTAAGGCAATATCACTGATCATAAACGAATGCGATTCTTAATGTCATAGGTAACGATTGAGATTACTACCAGGGTCTTGATGTGTGTGCCTACCTAATGTGAAATCCTTTTATGGGAGGAAATAGCCTACATTACGGAAGGGTTTTTTCCAACATTCTCAAAACACACATTTTGATACGCAACAAATTGTCGAAAACAATCCTCCACACGTGTAAGATCCTATCTGCACCTCACGTCGAGAAACAGGATTCAACATATAAAAACAAAGTTTAGTCACCCCTATGGACTGCAAAAAGCTTATCCAAAAGAATGATTTCCTTTTGAGTCCTGTTCTGCTTAATTCACAATTAGCTGCATGTAAGAAATTAAAATTCATCTGACTCTGGTTAAATTTTACGTTAAACAATGACAAAGTCGTAGAAAATAAGACCTGAATTCCAGGAGACCGAATGCTTTAGGAATGACTAACAATTATAATGATTTATAACAAGGCAATCAACAGGTAGTTAGATTCGGTTAGGATAATGTGACTCAATCCTCTGTACTCTGCTTTTTCCGAATTTTGAATGCGACATACTTGCTAATAGCGAAGGGGGAAAACGCAAAATACAGGATATTGACTGTGTTTACGCAATGGACCTGGAATGAACAGAGTTATGGTTCAGCACATGCTGTCAACTCGGTTATAATCGGTTATGCAAGTTTCCAGGCAGCCTCATGCAAGCCCAATGCAGTAAATATAAATATATATAAAGTATCTATGTCGGAAGTACGGTATAACGTCTTTTCCTTATATATATATAAATTTACGTTGAGAACATTTTCTAATCTAATTGTAAGAAGTAGGCCTACCTGTCTCACTGTTGACAAAAAGGCAATGTATTATCAAACGGATTATTGTTACCTGTACTTCGTGTTGAAGATTTCTGGCTGCTTAACCACATAAATTTGATAAAAGGGTGAATAAAATCCATGCGCATCCAAGAACTGGAGAAAAAATCACGAATTTTCCCACAGAGGGCAAATTTTCTTGATACTGATCACGTTAATTATCATAAATTTCATAAAAAACACCTCAAACCAAATTTAACTCTGTCAGAGTTATCAACCAGGTTTCTCTGCTGCCTCGGTTCGTGATTTTGTGAAATATCCTTTCAGATCAACGGTAAATGTATACTTTTTGGACTCCCCATCACGAAACGCTTATCTTTGTATCGTCTGCGTATTGTATTTGCAAGGAAGGAGCTATATAAAATAACGATATAATTAAAAATCGATGCGTTCCCAAAGAAGCTGCTGTAGGTCAACTTTGACAAAACAGGATTAACTGCACTGATCAAGACAAGTCGTACATCGCCATTAAAGGGCAGAGCAAACTTCCCTTCTTGATTGGCTTTGTCTCTAGCAGCGCACGACATGCGGGTTTTTCGCCCTTCGCAAAAACTTTGGCCTCGCTGAACCAGAGTGCGATAGCAGGGCCTGTTTAGAAAACTAATACCTGAAACTTTGCGCCATTTGTCTTCCTTGCGGATGAGGGGTCAGCTGCTGGCGTCCGAAGCATGCTTCCTATCATCACAATTAGATGGCTTTATACATGGATTCATTTCATTCCATAAACGAAACTCTACTCAGCGATCGTTCAGTTGAACTTGGCCTACCAATTAACTGCTGCCCCTAAATTTTGCAGTCACTTCTGCAATTTCCAGCTCCCTGACACTGTAAATGGGTTCAAGAACAAACCCAACAGATTAAACGGATAAGGATCCTCAGAAGGACACTTCGTCAGATAAGTTTTCTAGAACAGCAGGCAGGACTGCGCTGAATTGCACGGCGGTCCCTACTTCAGTGCCCCAAACCTAACTCCGACAGCAGCTATAACCCGAACCCCAACTCCCTTTGAATTTACCGCAATGTCACCTATAATGCGGTGGTACCTATTTTCGTGTCCTACCAACTCTTCGTTCAGGTACAGGGTGAACGTTGTCTCGTATAGTGCTTGAAACTCGTTTTCTATATGTTTTCACTTTTATTATTCTGCCTGTGATAGTAGGAGAAACATCGTTTCTAGGACATTCGTAAATTTTTTAATGCCTTCAAAGATATTGAGATTTCTACTGTGCATCGCTTTTGCCATAAATTTTTGATTTTCTACCTAATTTATCAAACTATTTTTCGAAACGCATAACTGCAAACGTCAAACTGAGGTTTCGTGAGGTAATATTTACCGTTGAATTGATCTGACAATAGAAAACTCGGAATTGGTGCATGAAAACTAAATCTGCTGTCATTCCCTCGTTTAAAGAAAAACCTGACTGAATACCGACCATTGGGCTACATTCATGCAAATACTTCGGCATGCATGACTTTTATGGCAGCTCGCAATATAGTTGGTTTTGCGCCAAATTCCAGTGAAAAGAGGGTTAGCATTGGGATTATAATTGGTGTTCAGTTAAGCGTTAAGGTAAGTTAGGGACAATTTGCGGGGTAAGGTTAAGGTAAGTGTTTATAGTATGATAGGGGTTTAGGGTTCAGAGTAGTGTTAGGGCCAGAGGTGGAGATACTCACTCTTGCCGAAATTATGTGCAGAGCTATATTTAATACGTGGACATGAAATTCCTATTCCCGTGTCCTATTTAGGCAACCCTAGCGGTAATTGTTACTTGCGACATATAGAAGGAGATTAGTGACCAAGCAAAAGGATGACTGGGCTGACCATGTCTGACTTATTAGTAGCGAGTGACAGCCTTACTCAAATCCAGGTTTGCGGGCACCTGTAGTAAGTCAAGTGATCCAGCTATCGATTCAAGGGCTCTGTGCCCTACCGGAAGGCGATCTACGCTGGTACTGAGAGCATTTTTTATAAAATGTTCGGGTGCAGTCATCACCTAATGAGCTCATAAATGTCTATAACCCCACCAAAGTAAACGTTTCCATCAGTAAAAGCAGGCTGGCTGGCTGAACGAGTAATCCTATAGACAGCGCATGAAACATTAGTCCTATTCGTCCAGCAGGCCTTCATGGAGTGTCAACCATGTGGATTTTAATGCGGCCGCACGGGTCAATAGCGTTCTGCAGCAGACCCACATAGAAAAACGTCTGGACGCATGTATGCCGGTGTCCTATCCACTGACACACTAGTCATGAATGCGCACAATGAGCTTTTCCTTCGCTGATCACCATTTACATGGACATCTTAATACACCTGTACATAAATTGAAGCTTTTCGCAAACCAAAACGCAAACAGTCATGAAGAAGATAACATACCCGAGCAGGGAGCAAGTCCGCGCCATCCGATATGTCAGTTCGACCGTCTTAATCCGAGGATGTCCACCGCATGCTCAACAGAAGGGTGCTACAAGGATGGTGACTTGCGCGTGAATTAGTTTTGAGTAGACTTCAACAGCATCCACCGCAGTCTCCCTTCTCTCACCCGCCTGGGTCCGGTGTCAAGACATATTCAAGAAGACCGTAAGCGGAGTTGGGCGCGGTTGAATCATATCCCGAGGAGTGGGAGAGCCATGAATGGCAAAAGTGGCGGGGAGCAGCATGAACCTGCACCTACGCGTGACTATGTTGGGTACGCCTCCCCCTCCCCCAACGTCCCAAATTATAGCGCCTGCACAACCCTGATTTGGCCCCCGTGTTGGTCCAGCGCATTTACCACGCGACCCGTGTAGGTGGTACGTGCGTGTGCGTGTGTGGTCTTGTCGGCGATCCGACTTAACTGCACCACGCATTACAAACCATTTTCTGGTTTTATAACGAATATCATAAAGTTCGAAGGAAACATCTTAAACAAAATATCTTTATCTGTTTTGTCATTCAACTAGTGTCGTTCAACCACATTGCATCCGGATCCTATTACTCCGACACAATCTCCCAGAGAGAAACAAGTAGTTGCACCGTCGCACCGACTGCAAAAGAGTCCACCACCCCCATCGCCTCCTCGCAATTGGCCCTTTTAGAACGAAATGGAGATGAGGAGAGAAATGCCACCGTTCCTGACTCTACGTACTCCCTAACTCATACTGCTCCTTCCAATCACCCCAATTTGAAGCGACCACATTCAAATATCTTGTCGGACTGTCCATGCTGTTCTGGAAGGCCTGCAGGTGATATTTGTACTCCAACGTGTATGCAGCAAACCCTGAGAACGCCCGCCTACCTCACTGCACCCATATGCACGACCAAAGCACAAGAGGGCGTGCCGAACCTAGCTCGTCCTGTGTTCGGTACTCCGATTCCCACGTCAATTTCAAGTAGTAATCAGCGGCAGTGTGAAGTCTGCATGCAGCTAGATAGATTTAAAGGCGAATGTCTGGCAGAAATGACTGCCAAGATGCTCCTCGGAAAGACATATGATATCCTTATGGAGATAAATAGACGTCCACTGGAACTGGCGAAACCGCTGGTGAATGCGTTTCAGCACCTAATCTTCACTATGGATGCGAGTGTTTTTATAGCATACATGAACTCTGTATTACCAGAGGCCTCCCGAAGCGCTGTCGAAAATCCTTTTCTTAAGCAAATTCTTCCTCAGCCCACTTTCCCCAATAATAGCCCACAAGATGTACCCAGAACCGTAGTAGAGCAACCTTCCAAGAGCTTTTATCAAGGTTTCCTCAATACAACAGGATGTGATAAAAATAACGGTGTATTCCGATACCCGTGTTCGGTGAAGCGTTTCCAAAGGACACTTTCCGGTCTGCAGGAATGTGGATCCAGTAATTTCGGCAATAGTTTCATTTGCTCTGGTTCGCACTTGGCAGTGAATAACCCTCAGTGTTTGGAGCCGGCCACGTCTCTCCACAGCGGTCTCCAGATTTCTTCAAATCTGACTTCGCAGGTCTACGAAAAAGAGACTCACCATAGGCCCTGATTTCTAAATCGTGCCCGCTGGGTCCGGAGATCGGGATAGGTGACGCATTCAAACTAGAACTAGTGGTTCAGAACATGACTGCGTTTTTACATATGTTTTCTACAAAGTTGTTGTTCTGAGAATTCAAATAAAATAATATACCTGAATATTTGAGTTGCGGATGTAAGAGTTATTACCTCCTTTGCATTCCGAATTCTTAAGGTAGAACCCAAATCCTCCAACGGTATCCGTGCGCTTTCTAGTAGGTACTCCAGCTTCTTATGATGTAGCTTGGCAATTTTCCCAGAAACTGAAGTTCACTCTCCCGGCAGAAAAACGAAGACTGTATTAACCGCTCGTTTTTCTCCATCCATTTACACGCGCTCTACAAAGTTAGGAATTTTTCTTGTTCTAAAATACGTTTTGCTCAAGACATTAATGTCTGAAAGGTTTATTCTGAAGGAACCGAGTGATAGGTATCATTCGTCAGAGGATGTTTTAAGCCTATCCGCTCTCCGAGTTGCGTAAAGGAAACTTTTCCATATGTTTGCATGTGTTCAGTTTGTCCTAAATAGAGGCCAAACTCTAGTTGTCATCATAAAAACAAAACGTTCCGAAACCACCTTTTTAACTGTTTTCATTTAAACCGATCACTCAGCGTAAAAGGACTCGCAGCCAATGCATTCATCAAGCCTCTTCTGCCAAAATCAGCTCTCCATAGTGCCTCGTTCATACCAGCATGTGAACGTGGATTCCACAAATGCATTGCGACACGTTTGCCGCCCCACGTCATACCGTGGTCAATCTGACGCGGTAGATACCGAGTGGAGTGTGACGCAAGATAAAGCGGAAATGCAACCAGTTTCGGCGGTCACTGGGCCTGTAAACGTTCAGCAAGGGAAGTCAAAGCATAGTTGAATTTGGTGTGAAAAGGCTCCATCTGGCTCTCCCTGTCGATAAGCACAGATCCACTGAGAGAAAGCAGAAGATTTTCAGAACGGACGAGTTTCCTCAACTAGAATGCGGAAGGCTGGGCACGGGAAGACAAGGCAGACTTAAAACGTAATTTCAGAATAAACCGGAGACCAGGCAAAGTTTACAGTGGTGATAAAGACAAAGGGGTTAATAAAGGGCAAGATATAACTTCGTACACTTTATGAATAAAAGCATGTTCTACAATTACTCGATAAGCACGAAACCCTCCTTGTAATGACAGTTCAACCGTCGATTTAAACGCGGTCCACCATATGCTCCACACCAGGTGGTGCAAGGACGGTAACTTCCGCATGAATTATTTTTAAGTGATAGTAGCCTTGCGCTGCAGCTACCGCACTCTGTCCTCCCCCACCTGAGTCCGGTGTCAAGACAGAGTCAAGAAGACCGGAGATGGGAGAGGGCGCATGTGGCTGGCGCGGCCGGAGAAACCCTCTGGGTGTAGCACAAACGCAACGGTAACCAAAAGTGTCGCCATTATTTGTCAGGAACGAATAAGCTATTACCTAATAGGGCAAACGTAGTCCAGCAAACTTACTAGATTTGTTGCCCGTCAGTACCCTCCTGAAGATATCCATGCTAAAAAGAAGGAATGACCGCAAATGGCTTACTAAAAAGAGAACAAAAGCATGGTCATATGGCGCGGAAGGGCAGGTTTTGCCGATCATGCGGATCATCACTCACGATAACTGGTAGTTGTAGAGAGGATCACGTCGAAATCTGCCGGGAGGTACCTCGGAGGTGACAAATCCACTGTTCACGAGATGGTTTAACCGGTTTGACTGGCTCAGAGCCAAAACGTGATGTCCTACCTGTTGAATTTTGATTTTGGCATTCCGCGACCTTGTTAGATTCTCGGCAAATCTTCCAGTCCTGACAACTAGGGTTGATGTTAGATACGTCAAAAACATCATTGGATGGGAAAAAAGCATTGGTCCCGGAAACGTTCAGAGTTAATAGTCTAATATCTAGCTAATTGTCTCATGCGAATCACTTGCACTTCTCCTCCAATCACTATTTATATACTGTAATAATATGCACGCTTTTCCATTAGTATAGTTAGAACCGCATCAGGTGTATTTATTCAGAGATGCAGCAAGATCGTTCTTCTAAAATCAGTTTCTTAAGGTGTATGCTTGCATTTTTTCTTTATATTTACTAGAAATTGGGAAAACTCTCGAAATAAATATTTTAAAATCTTCCTTTATGCTTTAATTTAATACGTTGTACTTATTTGCAAATGAATAATTAATCTTCAAAAGGAATTCTTAGTTATGCTCCTCTTCTGCTAATTATGTCGGAACGACCTCCGTTTTAATGTATAATAGACATTCTGAACGCAGTTGATTAAAAGCAGAGTTTTCAGGTTACATATTTATAGCGCTAAGAAACTTGTTCTATTGCAATGGTAAATATTTACACTTTCGTGGCCAAAATGTGCATGCGACGGAAGATTGCATTCTCTCAAGTTTCACCCTTTGGTAGTATAAGATAAACACAAATACGGGCATTAACGCGTGCCCTTTTTATCTCAGTCGGTTCAGCAGACCTTTACCAATTTTGGTTGCTCTTCGCCAGAAATACATCCCGTAGATCAACCACAGTCTAGCTTTCTACATGCTCTAGATCCGCTCAGAGCTCTCCCGCCTATCGCTGGCTCCTGTGAGACGGTTTGCTTTATCTGATTCTCTCTCTTACATACGTGCAAGCTAAGCAGGCAGAGGTCTCATGCACACCTGATAACACACAGATCACGTTTGTTGCAAACTACAGTAGAGCAACCTGCCAATCGCTTTTATGCAGGCTGCCTGGAGGCAACCTGGCCTGAGAAAAATGGCAACTTATTCGGATGTCCGTGTTCGGTTAAGCGTTTCAAAAGAACATTTTCTGGTCCACAGGAGTGTTGACCCCAGGATTTCTACATTAGTTTAATTCCCTGTGGTTCACACCTGGCAGTGAATACCCCTCAGAGTTTGGAGCCGTTCACGTCTCTCCACACTGGTCTGCAGGTTTCTTCAAAACAGACTTCACAGGTTTACGAAACGGAGACTCACCGTAGGCCCTGGTACAAACTCGTGGCCACGGAGTCCGCAGATCTGGAGAGGTGACGCATTTAAATTGGACTCAGCGACCCTAATCATGACTTCTTTTGTTACAAATGTTTTCCATTTCCAGCTGCATGTTCTCTTCATTAAAGAAAGGATAATGAACCTGTAATATATATCTTTTTGTGAGTACAGAAGAATAAAATCTGGAGCCAAATTGATTCGCGTATACGTTGGCAGCTTTAAGAGTTCCCCACTTTTATGAACTAGCATCTTCCGTGTGTTCCGTGTAAAAGCACATCTAATGGTTTCTTTGTAATAAGTGGAAAGGAAAACTGATCAGTGTTGTCGAGGCAGGCCAAATAGGACTGGTAGTTCCAAGAAATGCGGCCTCTCACGCGCAGTTGCCAGTGTTCCAACACGAGTTCAGCACATCTGATCATTTGCTGTTTCAACGGAATCCGTTCAAAAAGCAGAACTCAATACAAGTGTGCAGAATATAAATAAACTGGTTGCCGGTTGGAAACACAGAGTGATTGGATAGAGCCTTCGAACAAATTACTCTTACTGAATATTTGAGTGGCAGATGTAAGAGTTGTTACCTCCTTTGCATTCCGAGTTCTCATATTAAATGTTCCTAGGAATTCAGTTGTGAAGCGCCCTCAGTTAAGGAAATCAGACTATCTGGTCAAAAATCGGTACTTCAGTATAGAATATTTTATGGTAATACGACAGTTCGACCGTCAATTTCGACGAGGTCCACCTTATGCTCCACACCAGGTGGTGCAGGGATGGTGACTTGCGCATAAATTAGTTTAAAGTGATAGTAGCCTTGCGCTGCAGCTACCGCAATCTCTCCTCCTCCCCCACCTGAGCCCGGTGTGAAGACAAAGTCAAGAAGACCGGAGATGGGAAATGGCGCAGGTGTCTGGCGCAGCCGGAGCAGCCCTTGGGTGTAACACAACACCTGGCTCGGATCCCGCCTAGTGTGAGTGTCATAAAGGCCACATTAAGAAGGAGCCATTACAGCCTGACTCTCAGTCCGCCAGTCAGCCACTTCACAAAAAAACACATTGGGCTGACCACGTGATCCAAGTTATCCCGTCACTTGGCCACATTCCAAGGCACGGCTTT
>WEDG01000049.1:0-33588 GCA_017591395.1 Schistocephalus solidus | reverse complement strand
AACTGGTATCGCTCACTGTCCTTCAGGGTAACTGGTCGTCGCGCGTTATAATCACGAACAACTTGTTGAATATCAGCGTAAAAGGTAAACTTCCACATGTTATTCATACCAGCCAACGTAGAAGAAATAAATCAGCCACTTGGTCACGTCTTGACCTGTTTTTAAATTTTTGGACAGCGCTGTCCGAAAATGCAAAACTGGAGTGAAGTGTCTTATTGTTAGACATAATATCAAAGTTGGTTACGAGCAGGAAACGAACACGAGGTGTGGAGTTTCCGGGGGGAGGGGTTAGAGAACTGAACAGGCTTATCATGGGTAAGCGGAGGCAGAATAAATCGCAAGAGGTACCATGAAGGGCTTAGAAGGCTGACCTGTTGTGGCAGGCAAAATAGGCTCGGTATAGCCCACCTCCACGTGGTTAACTAAGGCCATGACGGTGCGATCGCCACGAGCGATATTGAACTGTTTTCACGTCAGCGGTAGGACTCAAAATGGTCTGCTCTAAGGCCGATGTAATGGGCTTCACACCCTATCTACACGGAGAAATACAAAAGCACACGTTAGCACCTTAGAGTTAATGTACGATGCATTTTTTGAAGCGCGTGGAGGTAGGGTTCGGAGTTTAACCCTTGCTTGAGACAAACTTTGGACATAATCTGTAAGATCCCGATCGGCTAATCTTTGACTATTTCCGAAAAAAACACCTGAATTCCGTAGGTTAGTGTTGTTAACAGATTCGGCAGCTGAGCACGTCAATCCAGAATTGAACGCGATACGGATATGAGCATAATCAAAGGCAGATGTTCACTCCAATGAATGGGTTTGTGATGGGCCCAGCGCAAGGCTTCCTGTTGACAGTGGAAACGTTTCACTAGGGATGAGGGATTGTAGAACGCAGTGCGTATGACAGAACATCCATGGAGGTCAGTGAGCTTGATAAAACGTCTAGATTCAAACTGATGGCCTCGGGCTCTGACAATAATTGAGAGAACACCATAATGGGAGATTTAATCTGCCGAAAATTGCGAGCAACAATGTCTACAACTTCACTTTTAGCGTGATTGGCGATGGGAAACCGCGTAAATCGGTCAATTGAAGTGAGTAAATAATTGCAACCGCTGACTTTGACAAAGTTCCTACCTGATCTATGTGTACATGTGCAAAAGGTGTGTCAGATGCAAAAAGGGTGCCAATTAGGGCCTTCTGACAGGGCATCCACTGGCGGATATCGGTTTTCATGCTGGGCCAGACAGAACGATCGCTAACGAAAAACTTTATAGTCCGGATGCCAGGATGAGCATACGCGTGCAACTCGATGAAAACATGTCGTCTTATCTCGCTCGATTCTACAGGTCGAGACGAACCACGTGATATGTCACACAAAATGCTACCAGAGGTGGTGGACAGAGGAATGGCCTGTATCTTAAGATTAGTATATTCAAGGTGTTCAGTAAAATTCGACTGGTACTGCATTTCCACTATGCGCTCCAAGTCAATGGAAAGGTAGGCAGTAATATTACTTTCAGATCAAGAAAGGCAGTCAGAGACTGGATTAGAAAAGCTTGTAAGAAATCTAATATCTATAGTGCATGGAGAAATCAAATCGAGATGGTGGGCCTCACGTGGCGAATACTTGTCAAAGGGAGTAGAAAAGGCACAGGTGAAAGGTTTGTGTTCAGTAAAAATACCAAAGTCTCTGCCTGAAATATAGTTATGAAAATTTCGAATTGCTAAAAAAAATAGCAAGACGTTTTCTTCCAAGAGTGCTATAACAAGATGGGGAGGTGTCAATTTGGCAGAGTAGAAGGCCAAGGGTTGGATTCCTACGGAATTCTGTTGCTGAAGTGCTGCACCTATGGCTCTATTGGAGGCCTCATTAACAATGGAGAGCAGGGCATCAGGTAGAGTGTGAGAAAGTGCAGTTGCATCCAGCTTTGGCAGGAAAATTAAACTCGGGAAAGTTTCCGCATAAAAGATTAGCGATGGCTAACATATATTGAGCGACGTGAGGGATGAAACGTCAGTAAACATTACCATGGTCTAGATTGCTTAGCGAATCCTGCTTAGGCAGTCAGCTAGCTGGCTCAGAACTGGTGGATTCCATTCGTTGCGGTAGGGTAGGCAGATAACTTGACCAAAGTGGGATAAATCTCATGGCTCCCGGTGGGGGCCGCGTACATCGGTTGGCCACCGAGGTATTCACAAGTGGGTCGAATAAATTTTTCTAATCCACCAAAATCCTTTACTTTTACCAAGGTCTATTAAACGTCGCAGTGGACGTAAATAGCCGAAAGCTTGGAGTTTGTGTGATTTCCACCGAAAACGTCTATTTACTGTCCTAGGAACAAGAGTGAGGGACAACCAAATCGTCAAAGTTACTGGAATCTGCAACCATAAGTTAATTGGCATTATCAAATACAAAAGGTAAGTCGCGTAGGACTGTGTTACTGAAACTTTGAAAAGTATGAGCAGAGATGCAGATGTAAAAAGACATCCTAACGAACTCAAAAAAAAAACAAAATGGACTCTTAATCGCCGTTTTGTGGATATCTGCTAGAGAAATGAAGCACGTGCCGTAACCAGACATTTGGGCGGTGGGTCTTGACTCACTACTTCATTTAAGTGACCTTTTAATGGCACCTGAGTGGAAAATTCACGAGGGCGTATGAACTTTGAATGCGAAAAGAAGACAAAGCGTTCGTCAAGAATGAGAAACTGCATAAGGTTATTTGAGGATTTCGGCATCCTAACATTGTCGCTGAAAGTAACACTTACGTGCATTAACAATGTCAATTTAACATTTCAATTGTTGTGCTTGTCTGAAAACAAAAATTATATGATGCCTGCATAAAACCGTCTTCCGCATATGCCAAGCACAGTCGTCCGGAACAGGCAAAAAAATAAACGAAGATGAAGCTAACCAGAAAAATTTAAAAGCATGCGCTCAACCAAGTGGAGTCCACGGCTTCGACGATTTTGAATCGCAGGTGGTAGTCCCGGTTGTGGAATCAATACCACTGCTTGTGCTCGGTGTGTGAATCTAAGTTTTTCCTGTGGTGGGCAAGGCAATGGTCGAAGCCACTTGTTCGAACTCTTTTGAGGCATCTCTCGATGTCGGTTGTCCAGTAACTTTTTCCTTCTTGCCTTCATTCATTACGGTCGGGCGCGAGCCCGCGTTTACTGGGCCGACTGCGTGTTAATCCAGAACAGACCTCTCCAGGAGGAGAACAATGGACAATGGATCACTTGGTTCTTATTAATAACCAATTTTTTTTTCCCTTCGCTGAGCCATCGTCTCAGTTCGATGGGAAGTTAATGGCGTTGTTTCCACTCCGCAGTTGAGAAGTCCTGTTGAATAAAACTCCAGGGTTTGAGTTTTTTAACTTAAAGCGCCTAGACTGAATGAGACTGGCTTCCTAGCTACTGGTCAAGAAAACTTTTAGAGCTCTAGGACGTGTTGATTCAGATTGGCTTTCGGACCGTTTTCCAAGGCGGAAGGCTTTTTCCAGTTCAATCGACGTATTGGATTCCATTATATTGCTCAAAAGTTCATGAAGGTGGTTCATGTCTTCGGAATATCGGTCTACGGGAGTTGAAGCTGTTTACTCAGGTAGTCCAAGTTTTATGAAACCTATTTTCCTTTCAGTGACATTTTTGTACCAAAGAAGCTGCCTTCCACTTTCTGGTGGGAAGGTTTAACGTTGCGCACTGGTGAGGATGGAGCGACTGCTGATTGGCTATTTGTTCGCTTTGCTCCGTTTTTTTTGGTTTCGGCGATGTCCACGGCTTATACGATTTTAAATCGCAGGTGGTAGTTCCGGTTGGGGAATCATTACCACTGCTTGTGCTTGGTGTGTGAATCTTAGTATTTCCTGTGGTGGGCAAGGCAATGGTCGGAGCCCGTTGTTCGAGCTTTTATGAGGCATCTCACGAAGTCGTTTGTCCATTACATTTTTCCTTCTTGTCTCCATTCATAAATTTTTTTAATATAATGCGCTCTCCACAGCTTGCCCCTTGAAAAATACTTTCTCCATAAGATAGGCAGCTACGTTTCTTGCCCAAATGTGTTTTATGACGGACTAACTCCAAAGGGCCTGCGTTTAAAAACTTTATTAAATAAATATTTGGACAGAAAGGTTATACCACGTATACGTATTCAAATGATGAGGTAATCAGACAACATATGCCACCTGAAATTGCAAAAGTACTGAGCTGTCCTTTATGCATAAAGGACAAATTGTGCGGTATTGCAGTGTACAGTCTATACTCCAAGCAGATGAAGTGATAAGCACCGGAAACGCTGAATTATGAAGTCAGATTTAAGCCGGTGGATGATACACCAGGGGGCTTCGTCCCTGCCTTTGAGGCCATGCTAGTAAAAAGCCAATGGAGTCAAAGAGGTTGAACAAACCATGCGCCACGCATGTGCACGTAAAAATAAGTTGCCAGTGCAAATATAAGTAGTGAGGAACTAAACATTGGACAAGGACTATGAATAGCCCAAATACAAAAGACCCCTCACTGCCTAGAAAGGCAATTCTGCTTGCAAGCTAATCAGATGGATAGCTCGAAAACTAAACTTTCTACGACCCTGACCATTTCGGCCTCCAAATTTGTCGCCAACCTCCTGAGAATACCTATCCGATCTGACCAAGCCATGACATAACTTAACGTGATCTCCTTTTTTCCTTTCTATACCGCCGTATCTCAAACACTGTGTTCTCCGCAAAGTGTTCGAAGAGAAGTACGTCCTCGTCTATCATAGAAATCACTCGGCGGTGCACAAACGTGGCTAGTTTGGGCCACTCTCTCAAATGGTTAAAAAGCACTAGGGCGAGCCGGATTGAGAGACGAGTGCAAGACCTATGACATCTTTGGGGCCAAACAAACAACTTAATCAGCCGCTGCTTATGTTCGATCTTAAGAACAAACGCGACAGAGTCACCAATACTCTTACCGTACATAATAAAATGAGCTAGAAGCTACGGAACACAATGCCGCAGAGTTTGGCGTGGGTGTAACTTGTCGTCTGCGGGCTACTATGAGTTCCACAATCAAACAGATGAATTACCGTCTACACGCAGGCGAGTAAGCGAGGCAGTTTATCGAATTCCATGCCACAACAGGCCTTGCTTCTTTAAAGGCAAAGCAGCAGGACGACTTTGGAGAGGCAACCTGCCCTCCTAAGAAGCTACTTCAATCCTGAATGAAGAGCACCAATTTGATTTCGCAAGAACGCGAATAACAGCGTGAGTAAGGCAGGGCGGGAATGGCGGGTGTTCTAGATGTCTGACATCAACTCAATAAAAATGCCCGTTGATATGCCCGCCTGCTATCAGCGCTCCACTCATGTGGTCAAGTGGCGTGGCCCCCACCCCAGCTAAGGACGCACACGGGCATCACGCAGCGGACCACTGCGAGTTACACGGCGTGGACCCCGCCCTGTCACGGACACTGCTCATTCCCCTTTCGTCCCTCCCTCGCTGATGATTCACACCAAAATGGTTCACTCGTATTTGTAATTTCGTAGGGTCTATTGTTGGGCCGTGGCAATTCAAGATAGGAAATGTTCAAACTTACTCTCGAAACGGTCAAAAGAGAATGCCCTACATCAGGCTTTCAGGAACGGTTTCTCCCAGTTTGAACCATCACCGGAGGGGACTTAATAAAGCATCATTGCAGGTTTTACTACAGGGCGTCTTAAAGAGCTTGTAACAGTTTTGGGAACTGGAGAATATCAGGCCATTTAGGCAGAAAATGTATAACATTAGGACCAGTTATCGATTCACTTAGGAGATGGTTCAATTGTCCCTCAAAGAAATTAAGGCGTACGGGGAATGACCACTAACCGAAATATCAGATTCCTCCTCTGAAGTGTTTAAACTGTTTTGAAGTAAAGTGTTTTAAAAGTTAAAGTTAAAGTGTTTTGGAGTAAATAATGGAAACTCTACTAACCCTAATACTAGCACTTATTCTCATCATAACCTTAAATCTACACCTAATACGGCACTTAACGCTAATTCTCAACCTAAACATCCTAGCTTTTAGCGCAAATGCACTTTTAATCTGAAGGAGAAGTAGAAGAAGAAGATGAGGCGATCACCCAAACATGGTATCTATTAGCCTGACGTTTCCGATTCTCTCTCGAACCCAGCATCAGATTCAGTTGCAGAAAAAGGTAACTGAGGCACAAGTGGCGCAGTATGTATAGGGCGTGCTTGCCAGACAACCACAGGCATGCTATCGCTGGCAGTCCTCCCATTCATCGTTGGGGTCCTAGTTGATGCGATGATTCCTTTTTGGTCGGTACCCTAGTCGTTAATGGCCATGATCTCTGCACCGTTGACGATTCCTGGCGTGACAATTACTCGGCATTTTGACTTACTGTCACCGGGTCTACTGGCCAACAGCATCCTCCCCGCGCAGCTAGCAGTTAACCCAAGCAAAATCACAATACAGAATATGGATCCACGAGATCATTGCAAATATTAATCGAATGCGGGCCAGAGATCCATGACTCAAGCAGTTCACGGTTCATGTGGTTGTCAGCCTTTGCAAGAATTTTGGCCTCATCAAACTTGAAGGTGTTGTCGGGTCCCGTTGTATGAGCCGTGACCTGACAGTTAAGTCTTCCCTCCCCACTGCTACCACGTGCTGGGATATTTGTGTGCGGAGTAGTCTCTGTGTTTCTTCGACGTAATTGCTTTGTCCTTAACTGCACAAGATTCGTTAACTGACTCCAGACATTTACTGCTGAGATAGCAGGTCTTTTGGCCTCATTAATTTGGCGCCTGTTAGTTGCTTCTGGTCGATATGCAGCTCCAACTCCGAAAGGTGTGAGACGTTGGTTAACGGCTTACGATACGTTCTTCGCGTACGGTAGCGCTTACCAAAATTTGGAGCTGTTGTGGTTCGATCTCTCGCCTTGGTTGCGCATGTAACTTTCGACAAAGTTGCGCGGGTAGCCGTTTACTCTGAACACCCGTCGAAGGTAATGCAATTCGTCAACGTTGCTGTCTGATTCGCTGCAGTGGGTCGCAACACGCTGCTATAGTGCCCGTACGCAACTGCGTTTGTAACTGATTGGGTGGTTGCTGTTGAAGCTCAGTACTTGCGTCGTATTTGTTGCTTTCCTGAATACTTTAGTTTTAAGGCCACCCCAATCTTTGCGGCAAACGAGGACAGCAAGGAGGGCTAGCTGGTTTTTTTCTCCTTCCATCGTAAATTGGATGTCAGGGAAGACACCATTGAGGTGTTCTTTGAATGCGACCATCTGATCCCGTTCGATGATGACGAGGGTGTCGTCCACATACCGAGCCCAGAATCTCGGTCTGTGGTGTTGGAAGACCAGTGATTCCAGCCGTTGTGGGACTGCTTCGATTATGAGTCCCGAGATCGTTGAACCCACCGGTGTGCATTTCACCTGCTCGTAGATTCTTTAGTCCAACGTGAAGTACGTTTTGAGGCAGAGTTTCGGGAGTAGGATGATTTGTGCGTGTCTGAGGCGATTCTCCGTTCAATCGTATTTGATTTGAGGGGTAAACTCGACGGTTTCGTCTGCCAGATCCTGAGGAAAGGAAGGAAAAATAGACGTGACGCCAAAAGATACCATAACGTCATTTGGCAGGAAACTTACTCCCTTGAGGTTCTTCAAGAAATGGGTTGACGAGCTGGCTGTTGTTTGCGAAACCGCGGTTAGAAAGTTAAGGCACTGAAATATCCACTGTGCCAGTCCGTAAGTTGGAGTTCCATTGATACACTTTTTATACAACAGAATCTATTCCCTTATCCTATTGGTTAAGGTTATATCGAAGGTTAAAGTACGCGTTAGACTTAGGGTTAGGACACGGGAATAGACAGTGCCCTGGAATTTAGTGCCTGGACACAGGCTTATGTGGGTAATTATTTCCGTGTATTACCAAAGGTTATTATTCAATTGGAGATGATTACGTTTCCCTGTGATTTCAAGTAAAGCGTATTAATGGCTTTTCATAAAGTGCGCTCAGACTTTAATATTTTGCGTAATGTGTTCGCGTGAAAGACTGGTGTAACAACGAGTTTTATTTGGAAATTGGGTTCTGGAAAGTCAACTTATTTGACTTGAGCGCATAATTTTTCACCAACTACCGCAATGTCCCACTGCATGACTTAGGGATTTCTGTCACAGTTTCCAGAGGCCATCAAACTTTCTAAGGAGAGGCAGCTAACACGGACCCAATACTCCCATCTTATTTAATAGTTATATAGCTATCAAAGCGAAACCTGTATCAATACTGAACAGCCGTCCATGTAGCCTTATGCTGGTCGTAAAAAATAATTTTATTTGGTAGGAGAGTTAAGACATGGGAATAGATAGTGCCCGCTATGTGCCACTTGTAAAGCGCACTGTTCTTGACAGCTGTAGGTTGCATCAGAAAACATGCTACGAAGCGATCGGATTCACAAACGGTGAATTTCACCCTATTTACCCCAAGGTGACTAACGTCAAGGGCAAACATTGTCCCCAAACGCTAAATGTGCGCAAAACGCAAGTGGAGTTGAAAGCTTGCATACCCTATCCTACGGTGCAGCAAGACATCATGAGAAGGCTTAAGAGAATTGTCGGAATAAGTTTAGAGCCTGTAAGGCTTAGCCGGTGATGCGGATGGCCATTTACAAAATTATTCAACTAATTATATGACCTCTTAAGAATGAATATCAACTAAGAAATAAATTTCTGAGATTTTTTCGTGGAGGCAGGAAGTTTGATGTGACAGTTTTTAATAAAAATGGCCCTCTATTTCTCTTTTGTTCATCGGTTTCCGCAGTTCAGTGTGCGTCAAATATTCGCGTTCAACAAGCATCCTTAATTTTGCCTAGCCCAGGTTCTTTCGGAAGGCAAGATGATGGGTCGGAAACGGGTACACGTACCCCCCAACTATGGCACACGGCCAACCGTAATTTGTGTTTGTAGGGACTTTTAGGAACATTCTAGCTGCCGCTCTCACCATCCTCAGCAGCATCGCTGAATTATGTCTCCGTCTCCTGTAAAGCCCTGTGTAGGTGCTTTGGACAACCTCCACGTACGAAGTGGCATCAACCCATATTTCTCTCTTCCCCGATTGTCCGCAGCCGGACGAAGTCGCCGGCTGACATTTGCACGGGAGTGAGTGCTTGTAACACCTGCTTGTTGCTCCTGTAAGCAAGCATAAACTGTACTGCCGGTGTTACCGTCACAAAAGACGACATCCACTTTGTGCCAAAGGAAGTGAGCAGAGGACTGTCGACTTGCGCGTGAAGTAGCTTATAGGTAAGCAGACCAGCGCACCATCTGCCGCACCCTCTCACTTCCCGCACGCACCGAAAGAAGGTGGAGAGGTGAGCGGTGGTGGGTTCTGGTGCAGTCGCTGATAATGTTAGCTAGTCGACCTTCGCGTGTCAAACACGATCTGGTTCCCACAGAAAGAGGGGTGTGATTTAGACCACACATTAGTCAGAGTGCCACGTGGGGCATATTAAGAAGGAGCCATTTCAGCCTGACTCTTAGTCTATCAGTTAATAAAAAAACTACTCCAATGCGGATCGGGTTATCTCGGCAAAGAAAAGTCCATCCATAGCACAGTTTTGGCTCACATGGTCGACAGCGGCCACCGGGTAGACGTCAACCAATCATTTTGAGATGTCTATAAAGTGCTGGCGAGACACTCCAGTTACCTGCATCAGCGGATACTTGTGATAGCAGAGGCAGTGACCATACGGCACGTCAACTCACCCTGTGCTGGCAAGCCCTAAGATCCCCCTGGCCCAAGATGAACCAAGCATGTTTTTTCACACCTCTTACCGAGTCGGGTTACAGAGACGAAACCAGGACATAGTTACTTGTCAGACGCCTCCTTCCACCTCTCCCTCCCACTCCCTAAGCTCCTGACAGAAGTAAAATATAACACCTGACGTCTGCACTCCCTCAACCGTCTACATTTACTGTTTAGTAACTGTTTAAACTCATGCTACTCTGCCATCCCTAATATTACTGTACAGGTCCGCTGATAACTAATCTAAAACGTCCGTATGCCGGACTTGACTTCTCAAATGTTTATTTGGGTTTCATCGTTAAACACTAGGTACACGTTTATGTTTACGCCTTTACGTCTTCCAGAAAGCTACTAATTTCTCACTTGCAATTTAAGTAAACAATTTGTTTTCGCTGTTTTCATGTATCGGTAAAAACCTTAAACATAGTTCTTTGAATAGGACGGGTAGCTCAGAGGGCGTGACTATGCGCCATTCATGTTTCACTACCAAGGTTCAAGTATTATTTAGTCCGAAATTCCAGCCTGTTATAGGTCCTTTTATTCAGATCTAGAGAATGAGGAAATTACACGTGATTTTGTTTCACTAATACTTCTTTCAAAAAGCGCGTATACATTGTAGAATATATCAGACCGCCAACTGTATCCCGTTCGGATAGTTCAACAAGAGTTCTGTTGATCTAGCCACTTTAAGCCCGTCTAGCTTTAATCGCTTGTGTGGGTTCACTTCGTGTCTTCGTAGGTAAGAACACAGTCAATCACCGTTTGGACGAAAACACGGTTCTATAATGTGAGAGGATAAGCAAGATATAAGCAGTACACTCACAGAAGGTGTAAGGTCCCGGACGGTTCGGAGATCTGAGGATTTGGGTTACTACGAGAACCCTTGATATCTCAGGCAGTCCACAACATGCACAAGAAGTAGAACGGGAATTTGTTGACGAGGGTTTATTTGAAGATTATTGAAAACGGGGGATGTCCAGTAAGTCGAAGGACGAGGTTGAAAACGCAGATTAACGCCGAGGTGGTTGCTAAGAGGGGAGATCTAAAGGGTAAAAACGACAAGAAAAAGGTTACCAGGAAGGTGCTTATAAAGTGCACGTTAAGTATGGTGGGTGTGACAAAGCCTCTCCTTCCGAAAAGCCACCATCCTCAGTGGCTGGAATAATGAATTTCGATCTTGTTGTCAACGGTACTATCTTCACTAGGGATTATGAAGTGTGGGTCGAGGGTTCGAGTAAATTACCCGTATTCAGCCTGTTAAAGTGGACGAAGAGGGTGTTCGCGTTATCAACCTCGAATATCCAGTAGACGTTGTTGGGTAAGCACTGGACAACGGAGAAGGGGCCAGATGAAGTACTGCGGAATTCGGTAGGTTGTCCTAGTGGTGTGTTGGCCCTGTTCAGCCATACAGTATCGCCTTGTTGGAACGGCGACGTTAAAAGCAGGCTTGTGATTGCTGGGATTGCTGCAAGTGTGTGCGAGCAAGCCGTTGACATTCTTGATGGATCTTCGTTAGAGGGTGACATCAGATGGGGGTGGGAAACTCGGGCTGCGTGATAGGAATGCACGTGGAGTTGAATTTCCCAGCCGTAGGTCAACATAGCGGGGGTGAAGCCTGTTGATTTGTGTACCGTACTAAGGTACGATAGGAGGCAGTGGGGAAAAAGGGTGTCCCAGATGTCATTGTTGGTAGATTCTATAAAGGCTCGTTCTAGAGACAAATGTACGTGTTGGTCGTTTCCGTCTGTCCATTGCCTTGTGGGTGATATGCCGTAGTCCTTGTTTTCTGGATGCCAAGTTCCCTACAGAGTTCCTGTATTACTAAGCTTTCGAAATTGGAACCCTGGTCAGAGTGTAGAACATCCGGTACCCTGAATCGGGCAACCGTGGTACCCCACACGATTACGTGATCCAAGTACATGAGGCCCTTCGATGGGCGGAGATTCTGAAGTATTTTCTGCATTAAGCGTTGGCTTGTCACTGCCACGTTAGCCAAGCCGATAGGCAGCGTGATGAACTCGAAGAGCCCCGATGGTAGGGTAGAGGCGGTTTTAGCGCGATCCTCTGGGTGCAATTCGATCGTCCAATAGCTTGAGGACAGGCCAAGGCTGCTTAAAAATTTCTTCCCTGCCATAGAGGCTACGAGGTCGTCCATACGGGGCAGGGCGAAGGAGTCTCTGACGGTGACTGCGTTAAGGCACCTGAAATCGACACAGAGTCAAAGGGAATTGTCTTACTTTTTGAGTCATCGGCGCTGCCCAGAGGGATGTCGATGGTTGTATGATATCTTGTTGGAGCATAGTTTCTACCAATTGGATCCGGTGTTTATTCGGTGCTGCATGATGTCAGTCCGCCCAATAGCCTGGTCTGCCCATGTGAAAACGGATCGGAACGACACCATCGCGTGGTAGAGGGCTGGACGATCAGAAGCTGAAACGTTGTCTGTTAAGGTGTTCTCGATGGATGAAGGTTCGATAGGCGGAGGTGTATCGATGTCGACACTATTGACCTCCATGGCTACCTTGTTGTCGGTGATGATCAGGGATTGGTATGTGGGGGAGAAGTTAATGGCGTGGTCGTACCATTTAAAGAAATCGCAGACGAGGATGACGTTCCATTTAATTTTGGAAGACACGACGAAGCAATGTCGGATTGTTTTGTCTTTGATGGAGATTGGGACTGTTACGGAGCCGCTAAGCTGAAGGGTGGAATTGTTAGTTGCGAGGAGCGGTATTTGGGGAAATCCTGAATGGTGGTAGCGTGTTCCTCGAATGGGACTCTCGTGGATAAGAGAGACGGCTGATCCGTCTCTAATAAAGTGCTAAAGTTCCTATCAGCCGCATGTTCTTACGGCTTGGTTGTAACGTTCGCTGTAGTAGGAGTCGGTTTTATTTAGTATAACAATGGGTTTTCGGGTTGGCGATGGAAGTTTGGGTTGGCGTAGGGAGGTACTAAAGGGTCTGCTAGGACGGGCATGTTGCCCCACGCAGTTGGTCATCGAGCATTTGGAGGTTCCGGAGACATGGGAAATTGGGTGCACCGAGTCACATCTAATGTGAGGGCCTCTGGCATTAGCCGGAGGGCGGCTCGGTGACGGTGACTGCGTTTAGGCACCTGAAATCGACACAGAATCGAAAGTTACTGTCTTACTTTTTAAAAAGAGTCATTGGTGCTGCTCAAAGGGATGTGGATGGTTGTATGATGCCTTGATGGAGCATAGTTTCCACCAATTGGTCTAGTTCTTCCCGGAAGTGGAAGGTTATCCGTTGGGGTGGAAGGTGTTGCGGGGAAGCGGATCCGGTGTTTATTCGGTGCCGCACGATGTCAGTCCGCCCAATAGCCTAGTCTGCTCATGTAAAAACGGATCGGAAAGGCAATAATGCGTGGTAGAGAGCCCGACGATCAGAAGCCGGAATATTGTATGTTAGGATATCCTCGATAGACGAAGGTTCAATATGAAAGGTGTATAGATGTCGATACTATTGACCTCCATGGCTACCTTGTTGTCGGTGATGATCAGGGATTGGGATGTAGGGGAGAAGTTAATGTCGTGGTTGTGCATATGAAGGAAATCGCAGACGAGGATGACGTTCTATTTAATTTTGGAAGACAGTAGGAAGAGATGTCGGATTGTTTTGTCTTTGATTGAGATTGGGACTGTTACGGAGCCGCTAAGCTGGAGCGTGGAATTTTTAGCAGTAAGGATCTATAGTTGGAGAAATTCGGAATGCTGGTAGCGTGTTCCTCGAAGGAGACTGTCGTAGATCAGGGAGACGGCCGACCCGTGTCTATTAAAGTGGTCGTATCGTTCGCCGGGGTTAATGTCAGGAGGGGAGAATGGTGACGGAGTGTAGGCCAATACAATTCTCGGGGGTGTGCAAGGAGTTGGCGTGTGTTCCCGCACGGGATCTTTCGTGACGGACATCGCTGCTACCAAATTTTTAATGTGCCAGCTGGTGGGAAAGTTGAGTATTTTGGTTACTACGAGATCCCTTGATATCTCAGGTAGATGACAAACTTCACAATGAAGTAGAACGAGGTATTTTTGACAGGGGTTTATTTGAAGGTTGCTGAAAACGGAGGTTGTCAAGTTATTCGAAGGATGAGGTAGGAAAAACAGATTAACGCTGAGGTGGTTGATAAGAGGGCAGACCAAAGGGGTAAAAACAACAATAAAAAGCTTACCAGGATGGTTCTTATAAAGTGCACGTTAAGTATGGTGGGCGTGACAGAAAGCTAGGATCAATTTACGCGGCTACAGAATATTAGATTCAAACAAATATTAACGTAGTAGTTCCTATTAGCCGCATGTTCTTGCGGCTTGGTCGTAACGTTCGCTGTAGTAGTAGTCGGTCTTACCCGGTATAACAAGGAGTTTGGGGTTTGTCGATGGAAGTTTGGGTTGGCGGAGGGAGGTCTTGACGGGCCTGTAAGGACGGGTAGGTTGCCCCACGCAGGTGGTAATCAAGCGGTTGGAGGTTCCTGAGCCAAGGGAAATTGGGTGCACCGAGTCACATCTAATGTGAGGGCCTCTTTGGCATTAGCCGGAGGGCGGCTGGTGAATATCCTTTATAATTCTCGGTCGTGCTTACCGGTTAACATGCAGCTGAACCTCAAGTCCTCGTCACCATGGGGTGGGGGCAGGCACGAAAAGAGAGATGTTTTACTTAGATGTAGAAAGCGATGAATGCCTCACACTCGCATTGGGTTCTGGTGAAAAAGCGTTGTTGTTTCGAAAGCTTCACTTGACCAAGACAGGGAAATTTTTTCTAGAGCCTCGAAATACTCTTCGAAGGAACAGAAAATGGTAGGTGCCAGACCACCTACCATGTTAATAAGGTCGGGTACCAGAACGGATTTGAGAGTGGTCTTCTTGAAACTGTCAGGGCCCACCTCTAGGAAGGGTGATGCTGCTGACATTCACTGGACAAACTCCTCACCTGTACGCAGGATCGGTGTTTGCATTCGCTGGGGTGTGAAGACTGATGACGCGGTTGTTTGTGAGTGCGGGTGGTGGGAAAAGGACGGTGTTTGTCAAGGGGCGTTGATGAACGGTTTTGGGGCGTTAGAAGATGCCGGAGTAAATGTCAGGAGAGAAGAATGGCGATGGAGGGTAGGTTCCAGGCTGTGCAAGGAGTTGGCGTGGGTTCCCGCACGGGATATGTCGTGCCGGACATCACTACCACTAAATTTGTAATGTCCTGTGCGTGTGGGAGAACTGTATTTCGGTTACTACGAGAACCCTTGATATCTCAGGCAGTTGACAGCATGCACAATGAAGTAGAACGAGGTATTCGGTGACAGGAGTTTATTTGAAGGTTGTTGAAAACGGGGGTTGTCGAGTTATTCGAAGGACGAGGTAGGAAACACAGATTAGCCTAAAGGGTAAAAACAACAATAAAAATGTTACCAGGAAGGTGCTTATAACGTGCATGGTAAGTATGGTGCGTGTGACAGAAAGCTACGGTCCATTTACGTGGCTACAGAATAATAAATTCAAACAAATAAACAGAGATTTGACATTAAACATAAAGACGTAGTTATCTGGCAAAGAGCAATGCAACATGAAATAAAAAGAAGTATTGATGAAGTTAAATTGTCATGTAAAGGGTTTTACTATTTATGCCAAATGTACGAACAGTTATCGAGGAAGTCAAGCGTTGTTAACAGGCAAATAGTTATGTTACTGTCATTTGGGCAGTAGTATCATAACACGAAAACATAACACGAAAACATGCCTGAGTTCCTAACAATGTCTCCTCCATGCTTAAAGCTAGCATTTCATCCTGATACTTCTAGGAACTTATTCGAGTGATTTTGAAACGCTGGGAGCAATGTTAATTTGGTTGGTGAATGTCTCCTAAATTACACATCACGTCAAATAATATTTTCAGCGGTATTGATTTACAAGTTAGTATGTTTCTATACCAACTATATTGAAACACAGGTATGCACAGAAGTTGCTTGCATTATTGCTCATGTTCCTTCAAAAATGTGATTGCAGAAGTAAGTAACTAGTATGTTCTATTTGCATGAAGACACGGGGCTAGTCTTTTTTGCTCACCTTGCCGCTTTTGACTTTTATAGTATAGGCGCCGGTGACCGTTTAACACACGAAAACAACATTATCTAGTACTCCTAAATGGTTGTCCTGAAAGCAGGTCGCATGCTGTCCTCGTGCAAGGCCCCATGCCACCTTAACCAGTGCGTTTGTGTAGGTTACGATTGCATATACGAAGCACAAACGCTTCTGTTGTCACCTCGAGACGACTTTTGTAGCTCTTTTATGCACGCTAACTGGACAGGCAGATGTCTAGTGCGCGCTCGCAGACCCGCGAAGCACGTGAGCCGCGAGCGATTTGCGGTGGCGTTAGGGTGCGGGGTGTACGAATGCAGTTAAACCGTAGTGCAGACCGGTTTGAAGGCCACCTTCCGACCACCCTCCACCTGCTATTTCGTGTAGGCTGGCCCCATTTCCGCCGAAATACCTTAGTTAAGATGTTAACTGAAACAGACGTGTGCTGGCCTCGATGTGGCCAATTTCAGGGTGGCAAACTTGAGAGTGGACCACGTCTGGTTGATCAACAAGTATGAGTGAAATAAACCCCATCTGGAGACAGATGCTGACTGTGCTGTCTGTTAAACTATCAAGACCTACGAAAAAAAGGAAGCAAGAAGATTTTCAGACGCACATTTTTTAGAATAAGTTACATTCTAGCGAAGAAATTCCTGCAACGATCAGGGTGGCATTTCATTCTGTTAAGCCACGGTCAGCCATCTAGCGGCATACTGTCCCTCGCTGTCGGTCCCTCAGTCAACCAGAGGAAAATCAAAAATAATGACCACTCTCTTCATTTGTCAATGCCGCATGTTGGATTTAAGCCGCAGCATTGTTTTTGGAGGACACTACATGATTCAAGTCATTGTTGTGCATATAATGCTAACAAGATTGCGCTCAAGAATTCCACGTTGACATGAAGTTTTTAAGGGTCCTTTGGGTAACTCACCCATTATGCTCTCAGTCAGCTCACGGTTTTCAAAGCAGAAATGCTGAAAGAAATGCTATCGACACAAATCCAGTTTGAATATGGTTTTTTTCACAGGAGCTGCAGATCTCTCATCCGAGCAGGAGGTAGTCCCACCTCATCAGAGAGAGCCCCTTTTCATCCTAAAGGGAAAACGCCATGAGTCTCGGTTATTGGCAGTCAATGAAGACGCTAGGATGTCGCCATTTCACCTCCAGTTTGCTTGCTTTGGGAGCGAACAGTTTTCATTGTTCTCTCAATACCTACCTCGCGTGCATAAACACCATTGACAACATTTCAGCGCTTTGAACGTGCATGATTTCTATTTCTAAGAAAACCTTACAGAGGAAGCTTGAGATCAGCCAGAGAGCCTGCGATTTAAGGAACGTCTAGAGAGTTAAATCATTTAGCTACATATAGCCATCCGAGCAGATTCAAGAATATTGTGGGAAAACCCGATGTTAGGAAACCTGACACAGTCAACACTAAGAAGCAGAAGAAGACTAAGAGGAGGAAGCGGTGATGGCTGTTAATGGCCTGACGTTTCGGATTCTTGCTTGAACCCATCATCAGTGGCTGTCGCATCATACAAGCACTGTTAGCTTCATATGCGCTTCCTCATCAAACTTAAATCGTAGTGTTTATGGAACGGAGTTGAGAGTCCCACATCTTGCTAGCGGATCTCAGCAGTTATTTCAGGATTTCCTCGCAATAGCTTTCTTGCTAACAATGCAAAAGCATAAAATTCTTACTCAGATTTTGAGGTATGACCGAAATAATCGTTCAATTTTCTTTAAAATTATTTCGCCAACCAGCGTTCAAATCCTTGGGCTGGAAACTTTTCAATAATTAGCAATTATTTGTATGCGCTAGAATCCTTTTTTTAGACGTCGATCCCTGTAACAGCATTAATTTCTTGATAATATTCAAGGAAATGCAACTGGTATCTTTCGATGACTCCCGTTTCATGGGTTCAAACAATGACCATATAAACTCGCGTAGTAAATAGATCTCGCAACTATTTCAAAGGAATATTTTGATAGATTGCCCTACTGCTTTTAGGAAAATATAATTTGACAGAGTCAGTGCAGGCGAAAGGTCCTTCGCAGAAAATAACCGTGGGGTCAGTGCAGTTTCATATATACGCCTACGCAGAAGTGGTAGTTATTTGGAAGATGATAGTGTGGCCTGAGTACAGAGAAGGAGGAGGAGGATGCGACGAGAGGGTCGGTAATAAGGTCAATTTACGTGCGGTCTTGCGAAGGAGATAGGATCCAGTGCCAGCACGCCTGGTGGGATGTATGTGAGGGGGTTGGTACGCTATCACTCGAGTTTAGTACTGTGTCAAACTGAAAGTGCAAGTGCGAGAAAAAATAGCATGAATGAGTTTGTAAAGTGGTTTTGAAATCAGCGTCCCGGCATGTCTAAACACGTAACCAACAACATCGCCGTCGCCAGTATATCCACATGAAGTGGCTTTGATCGGTGGGGTAGAGGGTCTCTTTAACATTTACTTGGTAGGTAGTGTCAATAAGACTTGACCAAGATAGCGCTGCTGAAGAAGCCCTACATGTTCTCACCAAGCCACGCTGCACAATGTTCACGACTTCGTTTGAAAATTGGAGTTTCGTATTCGATTTTTATGACTATATGCACAACATATAGTAATTGGGTGGGTGCACTTTGACGGGTATAAACAGGCCGTACCATGTAGATAGTCCGGCGTTAGTTGCTCCTGTTTAATAAGTGATCGCCTCTCAACTAATAGAACGATGTTCACAGGATCTGTCTCAAAGACTCAAACCAACTATTTTCAAGGCCATGTGGAAACATCGGTTTGACCAACCTTTGTGTAAATTTATGCGATGATGCCGTATTTGGGTCTCAGCTCCGACGCATTCGTTAGAAAGTTTTTGCGAAGCACTGGATTCCGCCACAAGTTCTGCTGGAGTGCTGTGCCTCCTGCCCACAATATTCGATGGACTTTTGCAGTGTGTTCGCAAGCAGACACGCACATGGGTGTTTTGCAGGTTCTCTATGTACAAAAGGACCACCTAGTATGCCCTTGTGCAAACCTCCTCAAGTGCACTTATGCCACACTAAGGACAGCAGAGGAAGGTTTTTTTGGACAGCCTCCTAGCTAAAGTAAATCAGACTCACCCAGCGTTAACATTTGCATAATACAAAGAACGAGGAAGGTTGCCTTCCCCTTCTGGACGTCCTACTTAGCAGAACGGGTTGATGAATCAATTCGAAGAGGTGTAGTTCGTAAGAAAACATGGACAGGGCAATAAACAAGTATCTACAATTTTGTTCAGCTAAGTCAGAAATGAAGCTTGAACCAGTGCCTCAGGAACCGAACTAGGAGAATATGTTATCAAAATACACTTGAGAACGAACTCGATCTTATACAAAACACTCGGCGAGAAAACAGATTTCCTAAAACGTTTCTCAGTAAATTTATGGATGAACGCCCCTCAAAAAAATCAGACGTGTTGACGGCTGAGAAAAAGGTGTTATTACTCACGCCGCCATTTCGAGGTGATCCGGCAAGCGAACTTCTACATTATCGCTTAAAAGCGGCTATCGCCCGCACGTACCCAACCCCTAAGGTGAAACGTTTTTCTCAATCACTCCGCTTCCTTGCCTTGAAAGTAAGGATAGACTGCTCCTTCAGACCTCTAAAATGGGCATCCATGCCATCACTTGTTTCAGTGGGGCAGATTATATTTACTTAAAAACTAGGCGCCTATCCAAACGGATGCTAGAACACAATCCCGCCTGGCTTAATCAAGGCATTGAAAAGTCAAGCTTCAGTTCAATTGTGGCCCACTTGGTTGACGGCAGCCACAAGGTAGGCATTAGCCAGTCATTCCAAGTCATCTATAAACTGCCGGCTATGGATATGGATTGCCAACCCAACCTTGTGCTAGCATAAAGCGTTCTTGCAGGCGCTAAGGCTCCCTTGGTCGAAGATGAACCCAGCATGTGTGCTGAAAATTGGGTGTAATAAAAGTATATCTTCTCCGTAAGGTTCCTATGGTGTTTATAATTTTAACAGATTCCGTTGAGTCTCAGAATGTCCTTGAATAGACGTTTAATAGTTTACGATTGTCAGTGATCCAACTAATTTGCCCATAAATGAAGGTTCGTTGCTTTGTGTCTGTCAAAACTATCAAAATAAGAGATTTTTGAAATCATTTACGCATTTAGTGAGTTCTTTGGCATTCTTTCAAGCGCAAACAACCGTTTGGGTCATACTTTTGGACTCATCCAAACACAAATCCCTATGGCAGAGTAAATTCAACGTCCAAAATGACAATCGGAATTGACTACATTCTAAATCATTCTAGAAATCTTCTTCTAGTGTGTTGCATCGTAAGAAAGCACTTCAATAAAATATTTTCCTGAGGGATGTCTAGGTACTTTACCTTTTTCAGGGTAAAATCCTGGTAAAAATAGTAATGCCTCGTCAGCTTCTTCCCTTTCCTGAAAGATAGTGATAATTTTTATGCTGCAAACGTAAGAACGCACATTCCTTTTATAAAGGAACACTTTTGGCTATATTTGGTTAAATTTAGTCTGCGTTATATGACTGTACATGAAAAATAAAGAGGCCATCTGAAGGCTAATATATTGTTAAAAGTGATGAAATTCTGCCCTTTTCCGTTTCTAAAGTGTGCATAGAAGAACATAGGCAATACGAAAAGTATCTCATTATAATTAGTATTTGGTGAACTATTCACAAAAAGCAGGCAAATGTCTGCATTTATAAACAGAGAATGGCCTGTGGATGTTAGTATTTTACTTTTTGGCATGGAATCACACAGATTTGTAAACCTGAGTTTTTACAATTGACCAAACGTCTCATTTTCCAACAAACACCCATGTTGTTTCCAACCTTTTGCATCTGACTGACATGAAAACAATCCATTTTCAGGTTTCCCGCTCAAATTTGTAAACATTTTAACTGATTTAACTATATATAAACATATTATGCCTGCACAGATGACATTTTCCGAAATGCGTTAGGCGAATAAGTTAAATGCACAACATCTTAGGTGCCTTTACGTGATAATCTCATGTTCTGTCATCAAGTTGGATGAATTAGCCCACTTACTGTAGGTAATAGTAAAGAAAATGGAGGATGCCAACACCTAAAAATGTGCGAACTTTAAAGTTATAATTGGGCAAAAATGGAATGTGAGGACATTGAATTTGACAGTACGTTCGATTTAGCATAACTTTTCTTGCTGTTTCTGTGAAAAGATAGTAAAAAATAGCTAAGAAGCACAATTTGTAAACTGGCAGAAACCAACGTTACAGAAAAAGCCAGTTGATGCCCTCCAGTTTGGACATCAAAAGCATGTGCGAAATCCGATCCTTTTTAAGGCCGAAACGTCCGAAATTTGGATAAAAATACATGCAGAAGGTTTTCTAAAATTGACTTTACGTTGATACGTACTATAATCCACATCTCTATAAAGAAAACCATGTGAACGACAAGTTAACCGTTAAGGGTTCTGCTTGTATATGCATCACTGTGTGTATATTTGGACTATATTTTTGTCTACTTATGACATGTAAGCAATGGGTTAAGGCACTTAGATTTTCCGACTACAATTGCCTTTCTCCTCTAGATTAGAGATATTTGTTGCCTTTATATTATTGAGATTGCTGGCAAAGATTCCGTGAAATACACGCATTTAAACCAAAGTACCGCGAATATGCAATTAATCAGATTCCCTGAAAGTCATAATTTGGTGTACCAATCAGGATTCTCCGAGATAAAAGGACAGGTAATTTAATAAGATTTCCCCACAAAAACCCATCGTCCTGTAAGGCAATAATTTGGAAGTGATGATTCCGGGTGCGTCACAGAATCAACAGTCAGTTATTGCTAACAGAGTAACCTTCTGATGTAACGTTGTTTCCTATGACCAAAACAAATATACTGGAGTTTATTCACAGCAGGCTTATATTTTTTCCTCAATTTAATTATACATAAAAAACTTTCGAGCCTAAGTTTCAAAATTTCTCTTTTGTAACTTAATAAACTGGATAAATTTGCAAATGACTAGTAACTTTGCAAAAGGAATTCTATTTTTTGACCCCTTTCTGCTAATTCAGTAGGACTGAACTGCTTTTTTGATAATAAACATTCTGCACGCAGTCAATTGAAAAGCAAACGTGTCCGAGACAAATATGGTGATATTGTTTTTAGTACACTGCAATCAGAAGTCTTAATATTACTTTCAGGAGCAAAATATGCCCGCGAAGGAAGATGGCATTTTCGCAAGTTAATGTCTAATGGATGACAAATGTACAATCAAATACGGATGTTTACGTTTGCCCTTTTTTACCTCAGTCGGTCTTAGCGGAACTTACAAAATTTTGATCACTAATCGCCAAAAAGACATGCCCATAGTGCAACCACAGTCAAGGTGCCAGTATTCTCCAGGTACGCTCGGAGTCGTCCCGCCTATCGCTGACCCGTGCGAGACAGTTTACATTATCTGATTCTTTCTCTTATATATAGACAGACAGGGGTCTAATGCACATCTAATGACAAATAGAGCACGTTTGTAGCAAGCGACTTGCAAGGACATCTAAATACGAAGGCAGAAGAGCCAGCGAGAACACATGCGCCGTCGTTCGCCTGAACTCCAGAGAATAACCTGTGCTCCATACCTATCTGCTTGTGGATGGAACTCGAACCACAAATTAATTTTGGGAAGTCATTCGATGAACCAAGCCTTGATGAGTACATATCATGGCAAGATGATTCCACCCAGTCCCCGAAGGTAGGTGACGGCACACAGAAAAATGCTGCTGATCTCTTCAATGCTCCCTGTGATCCAAACTTTTCCCAAGAAGTGACAATAGTGCCCAAACCGTTGGAAAATAATTCTTCGAAGGCACCTTCTTGCCCGGTTTCAAGTATTTCATGTCAGAAAAACCCGCAGATCTGCCCGTCTAAGGATGAGCATGTGCAGCAACTTGCAACGGTTCCCTGTTCAACGCCAGTGAAATATACCATCGTAAACAGTACTGCACAGCCAAATTTAGTGATAAAACTGGTGCCCAGACAACCAAGATCCCAAAATGCCGGTAGTTCGCCGACACTTTGCCTAATTTGCGACCGCAATTTTCATGATCAGCGTGCCCTTAACGCTCATCTGACACGCATGCATAACCCGATGCGCAAATTCCGCAACACTACTGCGAACGGATCGAGTAAGTCTTTCATTTTTGATGATGTTTCAATATGAAAGCATCTGAATTTGCCTGAAGGCAGCGCAAAACATGATAGGGAAAAGCATTTAGCACCACAATCGGAATGAAACTTACTGTAGGTAGACCAGCAGAATTAAATAAACGTATCAGCTGGCACCTGTCGGTTTTAATAAGAGTTCTTTTTTCAAAAACTGTTAATTTACAGTCATAACGGTACCCATCCCAGCGATGGCTTTCTGCACAAAATCCAAATTCCCGTTCTTTAGCCTTTTATTGAACGATCGGTTTCTACAGACGTTTATATTCATTTTTCTTATTTTAAATAGTTCGCTCTTTCGTATACTCAGAAACGATAGCGTTATTTGTGCATCTATAAAATATGGGTACTTCAAATGTGGTGTTATACAGACCTGCTTGGTCAAAACACCAAAAATGCTTAACACGCTGCGCTTTCCCACTCATGCTTGTATGCATGCGAATATAAAACTTGTGGGCAACACGAAAGCCGCAGCGTGAAAAAAACGAACCATGATGCGTAGATTGCTAGCAGCTGTCAACACCGATTGCCTGGTTGGAAAGGATTATTTGAGAAGCAAGAGAAGCCCTTCCAACTCAGGAGGCTTAGCGGTTCTGTTAGAGCAAAGCGGCGGTCACAGTACCTCCCAGAGTGCCTTAGTCGGACTATGTAAAGTCACCTGGCTCATTGACCAATACCCACATGTTTGTGGTTAGTTTTAAAGTGACGTCAGCTACAGCGTACATTATCATCGTCAATTGGCTTAAATCGCGCAAGCCAATGAGTAGGGAAGCGCAGTTATGTTAACTCACGTGGGCTCCAGCGCTCAGTTGCGTCACTACACAACACGTCGATATGATTTTAATTACCGTACGGTGCTAAATACGTGCTCTTTGGCGTGGCTTTCAGTTGGTGGAATATTTCGACCGTCGTCCAATCTGATTTGCTTAATGGCGTTCCGCGAGATCCACCCGGCCGACTCTCAACCCTGTGAGTATGGATTTGTGAAGAAATTAGTCTGTAGTACACGTTGACCCGCTCTATTTCTGTCGGTAATTGCGTATGTGTTTGGCTCCAATTTTCCTGACCTAGCCTTACTTTTGCAGTCGAGTGGATGTGTGATGAGGCCTTCGGCTTTCTATAAAGGAATTCACAACCAAGTCATCACTGTACGCAATCTCCGGAGATGTCGGTACTTCGCGAGTCCAATGCACGAACTATCGAACGCAGTTGGCGAAGTTATTCTATTCGCTAAACGGAGTATTATAGGTCAGGCGTGTGCCCAGAAGACAGGACACTTAAGGGTCAAAATACACATGTTACCCAGTGTTGAAGTAAAATGCTCGTTATCTTCGAATAAAAAACGAGTATTTGCAAATAGTTGAACTATGCAGGCTTAGCAAGGTTGTATTGTCCCAAGGAACACAGAAGAAGAAATACAGTTGGAATAAAACTCTTATTATTTAATTTCCAACTTATGGTAGATAATAGTAAAACAAACGGAAAAATGGAGAAAACGTCGTCTTTAAGGACGTTTTGGTCGAATTGAAATCAGTCGAAATTTACTACGCATTATAGCATGAAGACCAACCAGTCTCGAGAACTGGGATGAGTATTAGCTTCCTACCGGCCTACATCACTATGTACTTCCATGAACCTTTAACTTAATTCGATGCTTGTTTTCTAATGCCCTAAGGAAAAATTTCCACAATATTATATGTCTGGTAGCCAAGAGTTTGTTTCCGATCGGCTGATTTTATTTCATCTTAGGAAAGAGAAAATCTGCAGGTGGTCGTCGATCAGGCAAAAACCGGAGCGTTGCAGGTTCCGATGATAGTTCTTGGGTCCTACAATGCGGCCTCTGTCAAATGACCTTCTTCCGAGCCCGAGATCTACATCAGCATACTATTACGATGCATGGCGCAGCAAAAATCATCATTAAGACGCCTTTTTTACAAGCGCGAACGACGGAAAAAGCAAAAGACTCCAGTTCCCCGGCACCCACCAGCCAAGCAAAGGTGATCACTTTGGACACAATGTCGACACAGGCATCGGCAGTAGACACCGCTGAGAACTTCGACTTAACCACTGACACCATAGTTGCTGGAGAGGATGATACAACAGACCGAAAATCGTCCTTGTTAAATGATAATCGGAAGAGCAGCCTCTCACCTTCCAGTACTGGTCAAGCGGGGGTTACCGGAACGGAAGCACTTCCTGTGCAACCCCCAAATTATACAGGTAACAAACTTAATCTTACCAACTAAATAACATCACATACAAATTATATTCAAGTGCCTTTCATTAGTAAGACTCAGTGTAATAAAAATGACTGCAAAAGAAGACAGAGTTTCTTGCGAAACAATGCATCAAGCAGGCACTTGTGATAAGAAAAAATATTTCTAATATGCAATCACATGGTTTGTCGCAATCATGCTCACTGTCCAATACAGCAGCGGAATAGCCATGCAGATACCTTTCTTCGGGCAAATTGACCTAGGCCACAACTCTGTAATGGTGACGGTTGATGCCACTTGACAAGTAGCTAATGGTCGAACAGACTAAAACTACATCCAACGTTATAAAGACATACGAATTTTTCCTTTGACCCACTTGTGAAAAACTCGGCGGCCTCGAATTTCTCTATCGCTGCAACTCCTTCTCGAAGAGGTTGGTATCCACTAATAATTTGTCTTCCTTACTTCATAATCTAAAAGCTATATTTTTTAATGCTGGCCCGGTTGTGAGCAGTGTCCGTCGATCAATGTTACTGCATACAATGTCGAATAAGCTTACGTTTATACATTCCTGGTCTCGTATTACTCTTTTAGATCGGTAGGACCAGTTCATCTTAATTACTGACAGCTTCCTTCAGATACTTGCTGGCGGTTTTTATATTCGGTAACATGGGACAGGATATTGCCGCTCTGGATGAGCTAACTATGTTCAATGACATGCTAGGCTGTAGTCAAACGATTAACCCACATGCAGAATATTATAGCCTAAAAATTATCAGTACAGAGAAATTACAAAGAAATAATAAGTGATACAATTTCTATAGAAAGCTTTTTTGGCATCAAAAACATCGGATTATTTTTGCGAAGCCTGCATTCTGTTTCAATATATTTATAAACGAAGCAGAACCTTGACTTTAAAATTTTTCGATATGCTAGTCACGGTCTTTTATTTTTTCTCAGCAGATGTCCAGAAAGGCCCTGAGTCGTGGAATTCGTGCTCTAACCCAGAGACTCCAGAAAAGGTATCAAGAATTTCAAACTGCGTAAGTCTGTCTTCTCATATGTGTAGCATGAAAAATTCAAAACGTACCTGTTTTCACGGCCCTTATGCATCGGAATTAATGGTTCTTCCAGCACGCACACCCTCCGTTTGCACCCTGCGAACCATGAAAGCAGCCGACGCCGGCCTCCCTCTGTTGTTACCCGCTTCTGCGTTGGTGTAAGCCCAACAGCTGTGTCGGTGTGACCTTTGACCCACTGACCCTGATGCGTTGAGGTAGATAGTGTGTGCGCGCGTATGTGTGTGTGTGTGTGCATGTGTGTGTCCCCTTGTGCCCCCTAAACGGGCCACGTGGTAGATGCGTCGGACCAACACGGGGGCCACATCAGGGCACGGCATGCGTTATTCGGGTTGCGCTCCCATAACAAATGCCGAACATGGAGGTGTGGTGGCACGCCTAGTGGCGGCTTGGACTTAGGGGACCCAGCCGCGCCAGCCACCTGCGTCCTCTCTCGCCTCCGGTCTTCTTGACTCTGTCTTGACACCGGGCTCAGGTGGGGGAGGAGGAGAGAGTGCGGTAGATGCAGCGCAAGTCTACTATCACTTTAAACTAAATCACGCGCAAGTCACCGTCCCTGCTCCACTTTCCCATGGAGCATACGGCGGACATCGTCGGACTACGACGGTCGAACTGTCGTGTGTCCCCTAAACGGGCCGCGTGGTAAATGCGCTGGGACCAACATGGGGGCCAAATCAGGGTGCGGCAGGCGTTATTATTCTGGCATGTGGTCCCATAACAAAGGCCGAACATGGGGTGCGCGTGCCCAACATGGGCACGCGTAGGTGCAGGCTCATGCCGCACCCCGCTCTCCCAATCCGTGGGAGATGCTACATCTGCGCCGGACCCCGACTCCGGTCCTCTTGACTACGTCTTGACACCGGGCCCAGGCGGGTAAGGGAATAGAGAGTGTGGCAGATGCAGTCCAAGTCTACCATCGCTTAAAACTACTCTGCGCACAAGTCACCGTCCCTGCACCACCATGCTGTGGAGCATACGGTGGACATCTCTGCCACCACGAGAACGCCGTGCGCACAAGCCTGCGTGCTTTGCCTTCATCATATTTCCCTTCCTGGGCCATGCGCTAGCGCAAACCTGTCCGTCTACTCGTACGCACGCGCTCAAAGACAGGCCTGCACTCAGCAGGTGTGCGTTGGGGCAGGCGCCCGCGCACCTGCGCGACCCTATAACCGCATCGTGCCCATAGCTGTCGCCAGCGTGCGACGTGGTGAATCACCTCGCCTCGTGCCCCCACACTCGGGCGCAGCCGAGGGAAGGGAGGAGAGGGGAGGAGGCGGAGGGGACGTGCGCCGCCCTGGGACTCCAGTGCCGGAGACAAAGCATATTGTAGGAGCCTACGCGCGCCGGCTGTGTACGCGCTGCGCAGACTTGAAGAGGTGGGCTGGAGACTGTTTTGGTTTGGTTTATTATGGATGTGGAGCTCGGTTGGCCAGACAGCCTCCACAAAACATCACCGCTCTTCACCAGGAGGACAACCAGAGTGCTTTCACTACAGGAGAAGACTGGTGTGCTTACTGTGAAATTTGCCTCCACTGAAATATGTATTTGGATTTTTTTGAGAGCGATCGAGAGGGAGGAAGAGAAAGAGAAAAACAGGCCTTTCGTTTAAAAAGTAACAGCATTTAGAGCGAAAAATTCCTTCTCCAACATGAAAAAGAAATGATTTCAGGTCATACAGTTTATTAAAAACACTGACAATTATGTATTTGAGCAATAAAATCCCGGAGCAGACATTGGCATAAAACAGTGTTAAACTGCCTCATTACACGAGCAGCAATCGATAAAACAGCAAAGTAAATCCTTTGCAATGCAACTAAGAGATGACGTCATCAGACGCGACGATCTATGTAGAAATAAGAAACAACAGGTACTTTGCTAACGTATAGATGCAGAAAAGTTGTTAGACTGAGCGAATCGCGAAAGTTTTGCGACCCAACTTAAAGTTGTTATATAAGTTTGGTCTTAAAGAGATCTGAAGTGTCATGAACAGAAAACGATATTTATTTTAGCAACCACAATTGCGCGATATTTTCCCTACCAAATGAAGTCTCCATAGCAAGCTATATAGAGAAAGATGAGAGAAATATTGTGACTGTCTCCGGGAGTGTCTTGTTCTTACCCAACCATACCTCACTTGGATCTACAGGAGCTGTGATTTGAAGGTGGAGGAACCTAAACGCCCAAACGGAAATGCACACTAGCGGGTTAAGGTAGGCTGAGATCGGAATGATTGCGGTTGTCTTAACTGATCGGCAGAAAAAGCTTCGTTTTACCCTTGCAGGTCAGGCCTTGTTGATACACCGATCCGACATCGTTTAATATCGTAGTTTTTTCAGCTGGCAGGGACGAAGCACGAGTTACAGGATCTAATCATTTTTATGCATATTTCGCCCTTCAATTACGCCAGACAAAACTGAGGCACAACCACTGGGACTGCTTTCAGGGGCAGTGTACCACGAGGCGTTGCTCTACGCCGTGCACGTCCCAGTTAATCGTTTGTTTTATTTCTCCACTGAACCCGACTTAAAATGCTCACAGAGTCCGACCCACACAGAATATTTAGTCACATAAGTGCTTGAAACACCATTTTTCCCTCATCCACTCTAGGTGAGCAGTCGAAACGGTTTATGAATTATGCATATCTGCTGCACGAAAGGCGACAAGATGACAATAATGAATGAAGCAAAATAATTATTTCAAATGTATGATAAAAAATAAGTTAATGCGGTGGAAGGTAATCGGAGGAAGGTGGCGCCTGAGTAGAACGCGTAGGCCGAATAAAGGAACGGTGTACGCAGTGAACAAAGTAGAGTCCTATAAAACAGGAGTCTAGTGAACTATACACTTCGAAGTTCGGATACTACTACATGAAAAAAGTACGTTCGAAACCCCTCCCCAATAAAAAAATACCCGCAGTAGCCTTGAACCTCTGCCTCCGCTTTCTGTCTCAAAAGCTTGTGGACAACCTGCAACTATTTTCACGTAGGAAGTCACCATTAAGCTTTGCAGACGCTGTAAAAAATCCGATCCCGGGCAGACCGGACGCGTGGAAATTGAGATCTTAAAGACAGCCATTTAAATTTCGTTGCGGACATGGGCTCACCAAGTCATACGGTGAATACAGAATGTCATAAAATGTCGATGAGGAGGTAAGACACAGGATAGGACCGTGCAGCCATCGGTGCATGAGACAGGGTGGTCGCATCACGGTTGGGGAGCGCATTGGCGCGGGGTCGACGGGTAACTTTCCGACGTAGGCATGTTGGAGGATAACTAAGTAAACCGCCTATTTGGCAGTTTGTGGATGGTCAGCGTAAGCAAATTTCCCAGCATAAGGGTTAAAGTCCCGGAAAGATGGACAAGCATATTTTTACTGTGCCAACATATTGTTCAGTAGACTTTTTAAGGGTGTTTAAAGTGCATGCTGTAGACCATTCGAGTAGTTGGCTTAACTTGAACTCCACTCTACCCTGCTCTGTGAAGAGCTTCCTTGTAAATAATACCACATTACCACGTGATTTATCTGGTCGTAAAATGTTAAAAATATGTGGAATCAAAATAGCCGGACCCACTGAGAACATTGAAATCGAGGCCAGTTGTCGTATGGAAACCGTGGTAAAATGTGGTTTTAGGTGTTTAGCAGAAAGTTGAACAGGAGCACCTGGGAAAAGTAAACGGAGAAGAGAGTGTTGATTAAACCTAGTTACCGACTATAAATGAGCTAAATGGAACCCGCGGGATTTAAGGGAAAAGGTAAAAGCTATCCCATAGGCGAAGGGCAAAGGATTCGGCCCCCTGGATCGGTGTAAGGGAAAGCAAACCTGAACCGGTGGCAAACAGAGTCATTTGAAACGCAGGTGACTGAAGGACGAAAGTCAAGTGAAAATGAAATCAGGGACAGGTTATCTTGAGCCAGTGTTCTCAGTGGGTGCTATTGTGCTATTGTGGGTGCTATTGTGCTTCCACCTGTAAATGTTGAAGGAAGGCTCTTACGCTTAAATGTGCTCATTATGGGCCGACTGGTGTATCTCTAAACGAGCATAAAGCCCCACTTAAAAAGCAATCTCAATGCGCTAATGGCTGCGAGTTTCCTTAGAATTCAGTGTACGTTTGGAGAGATGCATTACCACAAGGCAACCTAGGCACATTTGCACCAAAGAACTACATCGACATCTTATTCGCATGTTCTGTCAGCGTAAGCCTAGGCCACAGCCTCTCAAACTCAACCGAACAGGAACTGACAGGAGAGGAGTCGAATAATGGCAGTCGAAATTATCCTCATCCATTTAAATACTAGCTCTCAATAAGACAACTAAACAATCCTCATATGTTAGGCCGTACCTTTTTTAAACCTTACTTTATCTCCTCTATATAAACCAACTGGTTTGTATGTCTGAAATCTAACAAGGAATCTACCTGCGCCCATAGCGTACTGAAAGTTATGGAATATAACTAATTACTTAACGTCATGAGGTGGTAAATAATCATCCTACACAGTCTCTGTCATGTCACAAAAACCAAGCCGTCACGCATTATGGAGATGAACGGCATGCCCACAGCGGACCTCATGGTTGCTGACACGGCTATTCAAGCGTTATGGGCGTGTGTACGGTCTGCCAATCATGGAATACAGATTTGGCTTGTGTTGGTCTCATTTGGCCACCTATGGGGAGGCAAACGCCGCGGGGCTTTCGTTTCGTCCAATCAACGCATTCGTCTCTTCCGGTCGGGCGCCCGCACGGCACCGCGTTGCGCACAGCTGGAAAGCGCCTCATCAGGAGAAGAGGACAGTGTAGGGGAGTGTACGGATGAGGGAACACCGACTCAGATGTCCCCCAGACTCTATTCCTTGCAGGCCTCCGAGCCGGTTCGCTATTAAGGCCGCACAGAGGAGAGGGGAGGAGCAGAGGAAATGCGCTGTCCACCATCGGCCGCGTTACCCGCCCCATTGGCTCCAGCACGAGGCATGTTGCAGGCATTTAAAATAACAGCTAGTACGATTTTTGGACGGAAAGTTAACGATAAAATGTGCACTTTTTGAAGTATGGTTAACCGACGTTTCATTTTGGATCTCTTTAGAAATCTAACCAATTTCATCAAACAATATCAGTCAAAATTTGGAAAAAAATAGGCTGCCTACGTTGAATGCTTCAGTTGAGTGCAACGCTTGCTGATTTAGCTTTTTATCTCAGTGGAACTTAGAGAACTCTGATTGAGTTCTCAACTTCTCGGAAAATTCTGGAGCACTCAATCTGATTCCCAAAACAACGCTTGTTTATCGCGGGCAAACATAGTGCAGATCACTGTGGGCATTACAGAACTCAACATGAAATTATTTTTAGTGGCTGAAAGTCGTTTTGGAGTTGTTTGAGATATAACGAAAAGTACAAATAGTCTTTCTTTCAAATCCAATTGCATTATTTCAGTTTTTTATCTTATCAAAGGCTTCGCATAGTGTTACGAGGGAGGCTACGACTGGTTTCATTTCTACAACGCGTCGGCAGGACGGCGATAGTCTGCAAGATGTTACATGCGAGTCGCACTTAGAATCAGACCGCCACAGCGGTGGGTCTGCTGAACGGCTGGGCAGCGCAGAGCCTGAACTGAGAGAAGTTCCTCCAAGGGAAGGTGAGCTTCGTCTAACTTTTAAGCCTTATTGTGTATTTTTCGGACCATGAGTTTATTTCCATTATGCCTTATCGGGCTTCCCATTCATCAACCAATAAAACAGTCGATTTTCAATCTTATTGATCTCATTCTAACTAACTAAATTAAAATGCAATAAGCGGACTATCAAAGTGGCAGCCAAAGCCAATTGCCGGTTAGCTGGGAGTAGAAATCTCATGCCATACAAATGGCTTCACGATAAATTATACGAAGGGCACGTATTCCGGTGTCCTAACCTCACCCATATAACGAAACCGAAGTATAGATTTATAAAAATGTTGAAATTAACTTGTCCTTAATCAAAGGCTTAACTTTAACCTCAATCTCCCTGAAATAAAGCAAAAGACTACTTGTCTTATGTAAGGTTTCCTAATCCCGTGTTCTACCAACCCTTCTCCAATCCAGTTTAAGTAATGCTCATGAATGTCCAAATACGCTGCTTCCAGCCCATTTTGCATCACTGAATGCATGCTGAATTTAAAGACTTCGTGAGGGACATTCAGTCACAACGGACTCTAACTTGCCTCCCGGAATCAAACTCAAATTTGGTTTGGAGAAAATGGGGCGTCGCCAACAGGCACTCCGCACGTGTTAGTCATCATCCAGGACACCGTTTGCTGACCACCCTTCTGCATAGGGCCCAGACACGTAGTTGCTCGATGCATTGTTTCGCAAGTTACTCTGTCTCCTTTGCAGTCCTTTTGATTACACTGAGTCTTGCTAATGAAAGGCACAAGAATGGAATTTTTAGGTGATGTGATTTAGGTGATAAGATTAAGTTTCTTACCTGAAAAATTCGGGGGTTGCGCAGGAAGTGCTTCCGTTCCGGTAACCCCCGCTTGACCGGTACTGGAAGGCGAGAGGCTGCTTTTCCAATCATCATTTACCAAGGAGGATTTTCGTTCTGCTGTATTTCCCTCTCCAACAACTATGTTTTCAGTGGTTGTGTCCGAGTACTTAGCAGCGTCTACTGCCGATGCTTGTGTCGACATTGTCTCCGAAGTGATCACCTGTGGTTGACCGTTCGGTGCCGTGGAACTGAAGTCTTTTGCTTTTTTCGTCGTTAACGCTTGCAGCCAAGGCGTCTTAATGATGATGCACGGTGCTAAATACGTGCTCTTAAGCGTGGCTTTCAGTTGGTGGAATATTTAGATCGTCCTCCAAGCTGATTTGCTCAATGGTGTTCCGCGAGATCCACCCTTCTGACTATCAAACCTGTAAGTATGGATTTGTGAAGAAAGTAGTCTGCAGTACATGGTGACCCGCTGTATTTCTGTCGGTAATTGCGTACGTGTTTGGCTCCAATTTTCCTGACCTAACCTTAATTTTGCAGTAGAGTGGAAGTGTGAGTGTAGAAGATGATGAGGCCTTCGGCTTTTCTTTAAAGGAATTTACAACCGAGTCATCACTGTACGCAATCTCCGGAGATGTCGGTGCTTCGCGAGTCCAATGCACGATCTATCGAACACAGTCGACGAAGTTATTCTTTTCGCTAAAGCGAGTATTATAGGTCTAGCGTGTGCCCAGAAGACAGGA
>WEDG01000048.1:0-25606 GCA_017591395.1 Schistocephalus solidus | reverse complement strand
TTTCGGAAGAGTTTCTTATTAATCTGCAAAAATCCAAGTCTGAGCGCAAATTAAGACATATGTTTGCAGCGTATAGCTGCCTTTATACACTGTGAAGCTGGTTTGAGTGAGGATTTTATTAGAACACCGTGGTCCTTTTTTCCTTGACAATTGAAAGGGGCTCCCCATTGAGAAGGTACTGATAGAAATCATTATTGAACTATTGTGAAGATCGTTTGAGTGAGGAGTTTATTTGAACACAGAGGTACATCTGTTCCTCTGAAATTGAAAGGGGCTCCCCATTGAGAAGTTACTGATATAAATCATCATCCTCACAGGTCCTTCTGGTACGGAGTCTTAAAAACACACACTTCCCAACGTTAAAATTTAAGAGCCAATAAGCAGACCAGCTTCTAAGACGGTTGAGACTTTCTTGAAGTGCGTGCCTATCGTCATTACGTCTGATGGCCCTCCACAATTTAACATCGTCTGCAAACATGACGGCAGTGCAACCCAGGTCATCAGGTCGTTGATGTACACTAAGAAGAGTAACGGCCCTTCAGATGGAGACTTGGGGGACACCACTTATAATCAGAGTAGGTGTTGACTTCGAGGTATCGATGCACACAGTTTGCAATCTTCCTGAGAGAAAATCTGTGATCCATGTCAGCAGCAATCCTCTTATAAGTGTTTATAAAAAAGGAGACTTGGTGGAGGGGGAGAAAACTGTAGGGAAGAAGGTGTAGGCGTATAGTAAAATTGCTGCGTTCTACACTTTGTGAAGCTGTTACTGAAAACTAAATTAGGATTATTGTAGAGAAACATATTTGAATGGTATACATTGAGAGGAAAGCTCTTTTCTGCGTTAGCGAAAAAAGAAAAGGCCTTAAAATACGATTTTGAGGAATGTTAGAATAATATGTGGAACAAGCAGATTTGCATATGGAAAACTCTTACCATAAGGGGTAGAGTTAATCACATGGTGAGCCTGAGATAAATATAAATAGGTTTATTGATTTGGCACTACTTGGGTGCCATCAAATCCTTAAAACAGAGGAAAAAACCTAACACAAACTCCTCTTTTTATTAACCACTTTTTGTTTGTTTGCTTAAATAGCAGTGTTCGAAATGACGAGTTTGTTTTAATTTAAAAACCTGTTTTCCAAGGTTAAGAAATAGCAAAATTTGAATTTAAAACAGCTATACAGAATGGGGATGAATGTATCAGGGTAAGAATAGTTAGAGTCAAGACTATTCTATTATTGACGTTCTAGAGTATTCATTCGATAGAGGTAGAAATGTCTGCGGTCGATTCGAAGGGATAGGTACTTCCAATCAGATGCGAGCGCAGTCGATTCCGGTGTGGGGTCTACCGACTGATAAGATTTATTTGACTGATTGCTAAAAAGGGGAAAATAGATTAGGAGCAAGAAGAGTTCAACGGTAAGAAACTTTTAATGCAGTCCTACAGTCTTCATACTTGAATTATGTAACATAGTGTTGAGTATATTTGATCTAGCTGTATGAAACAGCTAGAACCATTCGTTTCATAAAGCTATATTAAAACCTAGGTGTGCGGCTCGTTGCGCATTCGAATTACGTAGAGCATTAATTATGTTTAAACCGTAATAAATATACTACTAATAGACAGAGATAAAAAAATAAAACGTTTTGCAAGTTAGCTTTAAAGCAAATTGTTGAACAGTCATAAAATTATATAAAAAAATAAAGACACTATCCAAAAACATTTGAAAATGTAAAATTATCATAAATTTTTTAATAAGTTTTAACAATAGAAAAAAAGCTGCTTTTAGATAATGGATATATAAATCATTAAATTGGTAGCCCTTAGCTAAAAAACTATTTTCTTTTTGGAACTTTAATTAGGAGCATACTTAGACTTTCAGTTACTGAAGTCACTAAGAACCGGAGAAGTTGTTGACTTTAAGGTATCGACGCACACAGTTTGAAATCTTCCTGTAAGAAAATCTGTGATCCATGTCAGCAGCATTCCTCTTATGCCAATTTCAGATAATTTATAGATGAGACGTTTGCGCGGGACACTATTAAACACCTTCTTGAAATCAGTGAAGTTGACGTCAACCCTACCCTCTACTACCAGTGCGCGAGTTCAATGCTCTTTGGAGAGCAATAAACTGGAAAGACAGGAGCGATTCTGCCTGAAGCCATGCTGGAGCTCTGAGCGTAATCGGTTTTCCTCAAGGAACTTCCTAGTCGCCTTCTTAATTATTTATTCCATCATTTTACAGCAAATGGAGGTTAGGCTAACAGGCTGATAATTGTTGACATTAGAGCGAGCCCACTCTTGTATATTGGGTATATATTTGCTGCCTTCCTTTCGGATGGCAGTTTCCCTGATTCAAATGACGAACTGAATATATGTACAAGTGGTTTGGAGAGTTCGCCTGCCAGTTCATTCAAGAACATCGTCGGTTAATCTTTCGGACCAGATGACTTCACTTCTTTCAGATTTTGCAGTTCACGTTCCACGAGAGGTTCCGGGAAGAGTATTTACTCAAGCAGTAGACCGGCGTTTTTAACAGCACTGTTGAAATGGTCAAACTGACGTCCAGGTTTTCTAGTGAATATTGAGGCAGAGAATTGACCCAAGTGCTCGGCTTTCTCACAATTTTCAATGCCTTCAACATCATTCCCATCCATAAGTACTGTAACTGGGTCCTTATTTTTTAATCGACTACTGAAGGAGCATGCTAGCGAACTCTCTAAACCACTCTCGTGCATTTTCCAGTCGTCCTTCGACCGAGGTATCCTCCCCTCTGATTGGAAATCAGCATATATATACCCTTTTCACAAGGGTGGATCCAGAACCAGCGCTAAAAACTATCGACCGGTGAGCCTATCATCGTTTGTTGCAAAGTGATTGAAAGGATCATCAAAAAGGCCAGCATGAAGTTTCTCGAAGAAATAAACTTCCTTGAGTATGCCCAACAGGGATTTCGACGAAATCACACCTGCTTGACAAAAATGCTCTATTAAATGGAGCAAAGGAAAAACTTTTGCAACTTCTAGATAACGAGAAATGTGACCTCGTTGTGCAAAGACGGAGTCCACCTTGATTGGTGAAGAAGAGTGACTAATATAGATGGAATTTTACTGCGTGAGGAGAGGCCTTTGCCCTCCGATATTTCGTAGTTGAAGCCGCACTACTACAGGAAGTTTACGACAACGTCAATCGGTCGTCTGTCTGGGGAAACATTTTTATAAAGAAAATTATAATTTCTTTTCTGTCGGTCTAATGTTTAACTGGAAACCAAATGGATGCGAGAGTTCCGACGCTGACATTCCTGAGAGAGAATAGCAAAGAATCACCATCGAATATGATCCCCAGTATAGAGAGCATTGATCCAAACTTTAACATAAAGTCATAACAATTTCGTAAAACAGACCGATCATGCTGCTTAGCTGGGTTGCATATGCATAGCACTGCTGTGACTACTAGATGCAGCCAAGCAACGCTTCGGTTAAACTGCTGAGAGCTTGCAACGACCTGAGATTTTCGTTCTCATTTTCGCTTGGAGGAGGCTATAATTTGTTTAAACTTTGAAAAAAATCCGGCAAATGATTTTCTGTGACAATCTAGGAGATCTTGCGATCGTATTTCAGTGAAAACATAATGGTTGTCAAAATATACACCGTTTGAGGATGTAAGTATGAACCAAATACTAATTGCAGAATTCGATTGAGCAATCGGCAGGCAAAAACTAGCAAAACTCAAAAGGAGAATGACAAATGATATTCTAAACAGACTAGGTCAGTGCTCATTAAAAATGTTTTCAAAAAAACAAGCTAAATTAATTTTTTTCCGAAAAAAGGTTTTACGTAGTATCTTACACGAATTTTAAAATAAGAGGATATTTCTTAAACAAAACCAGAAAATGAGAAATTGTATGCGTAAAAAATTACACTGATGTCCAATACATATTTCCTTTTTACATGGCCTGAAAACTGGCATGAAATTCAATTTATAATTGATTGATTTAACTACGGCTCAGAGGAAAATGCCTAAAGCTTAAAAGCTTAAAAGTGTAGTGAATCACAAAATTTAAATCGGTATTGGAATGAACAGATCGCAAAAGATGCGGTCATATAACTCAAAAAAGCAACCATACCCCAGTTCTCATCCCCCACGCCATACCCTCCGGGCTGCTCGGTGGTTCCGTTCACACTATCAGTCTGCAATGTTCGTTCCCTTTTAGAAAATCCGAGGTGCAACCGGCCAGAACGGAGGACGGCGCTAGTTGCTTGGGAACTGGCGTACTACAAGGTGCACATTGCTGCTCTCAGAGAGACCCGATTCACTAAGATAGTCAACTAGAGGAGACGGATGTCGGCTACACCATCTTCTGGAGCGACAAGCCAAAGGCAAACTGATCCGACGCTGCTATTGCCTTTGCCATCCGGAATTATATCGTGGGACGTCTGCCCTATCTACCGCAAGGAAGCAATAATTGCCTGATGAGTCTCCACCTGCCTCTTCGGGAAGACAAGTTCGCCACTATCATCAGTGCCTTATGATCCCCCAATGACGAGCTCTGATGCAGCGAAGGACAAATTCTACGAGGACATGCACGCCATGCTGGTGACTGTGCCGAAGGTGGACAAGTTAAATGCCCTTGGTGATTTCAACGCCCACGTTGCGACAGAAGACGCTGCCTGGCAGGGAGTGCTGGGTCCCAACGGTCTTGGTGGATCTAACAATAACGGCCTCCTTCTGCGAACGTATGTGAAACACCGTCAACTGCTGACCAACACCTTCTTCCATCTTTCGACGTGGATGAATGCCACGTGGATGCACCCTCGGTCGCGGCGCTGGCGGCTGCTGGACTATGTTCTGGTCCGGAGGCGAGATCGAATGGACCTGTTGGTGACCAAGGTGATCCACGATGTCGATGGTTGGAAGGATCACTGCCTTTTCATCTCCAAGATGAGGCTCCGACTTCAACCCCGACGAAGGCCCCAAGGTAAGTGACCGCCAGGTAAGTTAAATACTCTTTTTTAAATTTGCTTGCTCACTGTTTGATTTCAGCAACAAAATAACCCAGAAACTGGAGGACCTGCCTGCTCCAGATAATAACGCCAACGTGGAGAAACGATGGTTCAACTGCGAAATGTCATTCACTCCAGCGCCCTCGAAGTCCTCGGACGCGTACGCGGTCAACACCAGGACTGGTTTGACGAAAATGACGCTGACATCAGCAGCCTACTCGCAGAGAGAATGGACTACACAAAGCCTACATGGACCTTCCGACTGACGCCACAAAAGCAGCTGGCTTCAGATGCCACTGCTTTATATATCAACGGCTGAGGGAGGTGCAGGATGCCTGGATGGTCCGAAAGGCTGAGGAAATCCAGGGGTTTGCCGATTGCAATGATACCAAAAACGTTTTCAAATCCATCAAGGCCATCTACGGCCCCTACATCAAGGGGACTGACCCACTGCTCAGCTCTGACGGCACAACACTTCTGACAGAGAAATTTGCAATTCTGAAGCGCACGGTCGAGCCCTCCAGAAGGGTCCCTAATTGCACATCACCATCTCCGGCTCCCTCAAGTGGACGCGAACAATAACCTGAATCTACCACCTTCCCAAGCAGAAATCATCTGGTCCGTGGAACAGATTTCCAGCCTACTGTGATGAGCAGCCTGGGATCGGCATCGCCTAGAGAACTGATGGGCACCTTCTTAAAAACCGGCATACGCAGGCGCAAACGCGCGTGTCAACGACTACATTCTATGACGTACTCTTCGTGGACGACTGCGTCCGTAACACAGTGACGGATAAGGTCATGCAAATGAGCATGAACCTCTCCGCCACAGGCTGTGCCAATTGTGGAAGGGTCGCCAACCGCAACCCAGCGCGGAATACAATGCTCCTCGAACCAATGTCAATGACACGCAGGTCAATTTTTAAAAGCTAAGTGAAATCTCAAATCTTGAACGTATCTCTTCGTTTCTTGCTGACTTTTTTGTTTTTTGGTGCTCGGTTGGTTTCAACTAGAAAGTAGTGGAAGCAAAACGCCTCTCTTCGCGTAGCATGAATCCTCTCTTCTTAGTTAAATTGTTTTTAACAGTTGAGGTGGACTCAATCTTTGCTCAACGAGGTCGCAATTCTTGCTATTTGAAAATGACAAAATGTTTCCTTTGTCGAGATCTTACACCAATGGAGCGAAGAAATGGGTCCTTCCTATTAGCAATTTCTCTACCTAATATTCACAAGTCTGGTCGTATTTTCGCTAACCTCGATTCACCGGTTAATTCATCTCCTCAGATGTCTAGTTTGGTCAGCCCCTCCACGCAACCTTCTGCTTCGTTTCTTCCACGGCCGAATAATGAAATTTTCAGTGCTTTCAACCCACTGTAATGTCCTTAACCTCGTCTAAAGCATTCATACCATTTAACCCATCTACAACATTTAGACTGACAGCTTCCTTGACTTTCCAGCACTTAATTCTTATAGCTACTTGCCCTCTCACTCCAGCCTCTATATTCCATCTAACTTCCAGCAATTCCGTTTTTACTACCGACAGGCATATCCCGGTCTTAACCCCTATGGTGGTTCAATACTGGAACGTTTTATTCCTTCACCTTTTAGATATCCCTCGTAGCCGTTTGCTTCTGACGTTTCCATATACCAATAGTTCTAGCGCAGTTGGCAGTCACCCTCCAAACTAAAATAACTTTCAAACTTAATTACCCACCTCCAAATGTTTTTTTTATAAATAACGATAACCCTAGTTTGGATACGTGAACTACGCTGGATGTCATATGACTTAATGCTAGATCTGTTATAAATAAGATGGCCCAACTGAGAGCCATTGCTTTTGAGTTAATGCCTGATGTTTTATGTGTAATGGAATCTTGGACCCATCCCTTAACTGCCGACTCTTTGCTTGTCATAGACCAATATGATCTGTAACGTCAAGACCGCACTAGTAAGCGTGGTGGTGGTTGTCTTCTCTATATTAAAGCATCATTTAAACACTTCCCGTTTGCTCGAGATGTTACATCATTCTCTGGTAATTACTGCTTTGCATCCATTATCCTGTCGCCACGGCAAAAGGTGATTCTCGGATGTATTTACAACCCGCCTAATTCATCATCCGATGATCATGCAAAACTTTGTGAAATTTTTAAATTGGTTTCGGTGTCAAATGTTATCATTAAATAATCGCTGGGGATTTTCATTTTCCTGAAATTGACTGATTTTAAGCTTTTGTCCACCCAGATTTCAGCCTTTCCTAGATACCATTAATTTTTTTTTCTAATGGTTCCCAGCTTTTCCGTTCATCAATGAGAGACAAGCATGCATCCTGGAATTTTTAACCAACCAAAATTGTCAAGTCCTACGCCTCAGAGGCCACCGTTCCTCACTTGCCTGTTAGTAGTTTTTTATTTTACGTTTTTAGCATCATATATGCTCTACGTAATTCGAATTGACAACCAGCCGAAAACCTAGGTTCTGATATAGCTTTATGAAGCGAATAGCATTAGCTGTTTCATAATGCTAGATCAAACATAATCAACACTATATTATAAAAAACAAATATCAAGATTAAAGGACTGCATTGAAAAGTTTCTTACCGTTGAACTCTTCTTGCTCCTAATTCATTTTCACGTTTTTCAACAATCAGTTCAACTAAGGCTAATTAGTCGGCAGACTCTGTAGCGGCCGAGGCCTTCAAGGTTGGCACACACACGGGCAAGTAACGCACCTGTTGTCGTTAATACACGATGCGCGTATTGAACAGGGTCTCTCAGCACCAAGTCAGTATCAGTATCAGTATCAGTATATTTGAGGGAAATGTAGGTGAGTCACCTTTGAATTCCCTATTTGTACATGCAAGTTGTGGTATCAAAAAATAGTATCTCGATATGTTGGCGAGGCCAACATAGTGGAACAAAGTTGAAAAAGAGCAGACAGTGAAAAAAACTCCCGGTGATATTTAGGAGAAAAAAACTGCCGCCCTTTTCGATCACTCAAACGCAACAGTCATAAGAAGGAACGACATAAATGTTGGAAATGGATTCTGCTGATTAGAGGATATAAATGTATGAAAGGACACGATAGAAAATAAGGAAGGAGCGTTACATGAAGTTATGTCCCTTTTGGGAGTGGGGGAATGCTGTCATGTCCGTTGGATAACCGGTGGGGAGTGCAACACCGTGGGCAACTGCAGGATCGGGATGAGGGGATGCTGACATTGAACGGAGGATAATGATACGATAGCGGCGACGGTGATCGTGGGGACGGGCGTCAGCGTTCGACAGTGGAAGGGGCACCAGCATCTTCACTGACATTCTGTCACTCCCATCCGGGAACCGCGCAAAAATTGCCTCTAGTCCATTTTAACAATTCTGTCGGAACTGTGGTTCGTTACAACTCCACAACGAAATCGACTGTGCTCGCATCTGATTGTAAGTGACTATCCCTTCGAATCAACCGCAGACATTTCTACCTCTGTCAAATGAATACTATCGAACGTCACTAACAGACTAGTCTTGACCCTTACAACTCTTACCCTAATACATTCATCCCCATTCTGCATAGCTGTTTTATTTTCAAATTTCGTTATTTCTAAACCTTTGAAAACAGGTTTTTTAGTTAAAATAAAGTCGTCATTTTAAACACTGCTATTTAAGCAAACAAACAAACAAATTTAAAGTGGTTAATGAAAGAAGGAGTTTGTTAAAGGTTTTTTCCTGTGTTCTAAGGATTTGACGGCGCCCAAGCAGTGCCAAATCAATAAACCTATTAAATAAATAAATATATACATAAATTGTTTATTTAAGGCCCAGAGGGCCCCATCATTACAAACTTAGTATCGCGGTATAAATAAATACAAAGCAGATAATTGCTGCACTATGTGAGCAGCCATATGAACAGCGGAAATGATTAGTACCGTAGGCATATCCGATTCAGACTTATTTGCCATTTTTTATACGGTGAACTCGAAAAGAAACAGTATAAAAACTCAAACGATTAAATTGCGGGTAGAGTTCGGCGAGCCGCCAATTTAAAAAAAACTAGGAGGAAATAACTGCTTCTCTAAAAAATTAAAAGCTGGAGTTGATGGGATTAGTTCGATGCAATGGGATAGTGTTGTGATGTTTCTGACAACTTATGAGGCTTCGAAACTCTCATTATCGGGTGAGAGATAAAATATCAGTCAGAGCTCCTGTTTATAACCACTATGGAAGTGAGAGATGAGGAACTCATAGTGGACAACAGGGTCGAAACGAAGAAGGCAAAGTAGAGGTCAAGAGATCACCACTGAGATGCGACATTGCTGACTTTATATTTCACCAACAAAGAGCGAAAACATCAGAACCCGCCACGATCATCAACAGATCCCGGAGATCATCGTCAGGTTTGCAAAATCGGAGGAAAGAATCAAGGTTGTCAAGAGTTTTTGATGCTAGTTTAAAAGGAGGGGAAGGAAAAGTGAATGCGAAGATTGACTCTGCAGAGGATGATGGAAACATTTTTAGAAACCAATATTATGTTAAGGGAATAGCCTCAAATACCAGAAGGACCATTTTCAAAATCCAAAATTTGCGAGTTTGGGAAGGAAAGAGACAATAAAGACTTTATATCTTCCGAAGTTAAATGTTTGCGTAATGTGGTTGTGAAAATAGCTAATGTAGACAAAAGCCTAATTTGCAGTGGAAAATTATTCCATATGAATGCATATTTGGAGGCAAAAAGAGGAGAACGGTTAGTTGCACAGCTAAGGGGTGGTGCAATGCTCACGGAGGAATTACGAGTGGCATAGGGTCGATCAACCGGAATGAGAGCGTTAATCCGTGGGAGATTTGAACTAGAGTTAACACGAAACAAGAAGCAGACACCGGCTTCGAGTCTTCTAACCCAGAGACATTAAATGTTTGCTAACTTGCAATTGGGAATATAAGAGCTACTGGATCCAGGAAGTGAAAATAGTCTTCGAGTAAAAACCATCTGAACTTTTTTCAATCTTACTGCGGTCAGAGGCGTTAATCAGCCCAATGAGGGACAGCATGATTCTTGAATATGAAGAACAAACATGCGGTACATTTTTTACTTTATTTCTAGAAGTAAGCAATTATTTATTTATTTATTGCCAGTTTACAGGCAAAGTCAAAAGGGATACACATTAGGGGGTCGACCAGACAGTGAAAAAAACTCCTGATCGTTCTTTATAGTGTTTTCAGGAGAAAAAACTACAACTTATTGAACGGATTAAAGTTCAGGACAGGGAAGTATTGACACAGGTGCACGGTGTAGAACTTCTCCTTTCATTGTTGTGGATCAGGTATTCTTTACTAGCAGAAGGTATGCCGGCAAACGGCTGCTCACTGTCGACTGAGGAATAACCCGATTATGGACTGCAGAGCCAGCAAAATTGCCTTCAGCATGAAGTCAGGCACCGGATTCAGAGTCCGTGGACGCCATCGGAACGGAAGAAGCTTCCCGATAATCAGCACCCAAAATTTGTGGAAGGTGTCCTGAATGTAGAAAAACTAGTGACAGATCTCGTAAACAAAGGATAGTTTTTGCCGAATTTTTAATACTTCTGGGTAGTTTATTCCAGATTGATATAGCGTTTACCGAAAAAACTGACGGCATCTAATGGTGCGTGCTAAAGGAAGAAATAAAAATCCATCTCGATGACTGGTGCGCCGAGAGTGGTCGAGCTGCCTCAGGGGATGTAAGGGGTTAAAGGTAAGACTGTTAAAAAAGTTTAAACAGTAAAAAATAGTTTCTTCTGTAATCTATGAAGCCACAACGGGTCGAGGCTTGTAAGCTCACGGCGTTCTTGGTAGGACAGGTTTTCTGTGCTCTGAAGTAAAAACTTTTAGTAAAGAAGTGCTGGACTGATTCTATCTTCCTCCGTTCACTCGAGTGCAGAAGGCTAAATAGAAACGAGCAGTATTCCAGACTAGGTCTGACATAAATTTTATAAAGACTGGTCCTAATATTGACAGTTTACAATTTCGAGAATAAACCCAGTAGTTTGGCGTGCTTTCGAGACAATCAGGGCGCAGTGCTCTGACAGATTAAGACTACTAGAATATGATATACCCAGATCCTTTATAACCCCGGGCACATTTAGGTCATGACGTTCTATGCTTAGATGAGGCTGATGGTTGTCACCACTAACCATAACGGAGTACTTGCTCCGAGAAAGCGAAAAGTGCCATGTTCGACACCACTGATCGAAGGCTTGAAGATCATTTTTTAAGAGCTCAAGCAAGATTATGTTATATAAAACTACTTATCTGTGCAGCCTTTGCAGAAATGCGATCTGCATAGGGCGGTAATGCTACCTTATTCGTGTAAATTAGACCTAAGTCTCTTATGGTTGATTGTTCTAAAAGTGTACTATTTTGAAATACTAAGGGTCCAGGAAGCTTGGTGGGGCCAAAACACATAAAACCTCTCTTGGATGGAGAAGAGTCCATCTGCCAACTAGAGCTCCGACGTAAGAGCATAAGTTGATCAGTGTTGATTTTATCAACGCAACTATTGGCAGTGTATTTAGAAAATGAATAAATGCACTTGAGATCGTCAGCGTAAACGGAATTTTGTAAATTTGTGAGTGCAGCTGGAATTTCTTTTAAACACAGAATGAACAGAAGGGCATCTAGAACCATGCCTTGAAAGACGCCACTCGTGATCGGCTGAGGCGTCGAGTAACTTTTACCTACTAAGACCTTCTGGCTGCGGTTAGCCAAGTAGGAACCAATGAAGCCAAGGAGAGGAGGCCCGATTCCGAGGGCTTCCAGTTTCACCGAAAGCATCTGTGTGGTACCTTGCCAAGGCTTTGCTCAGGTCAAGATAGATCACAACCACTGACTGCTGCTCATTTCGAAGGGAAGTGACGAGGTTAAGAAAAGCTAAGCGACACACTTCGCATGCACTTCCAGGTAGAAAACCCTATTGCGAGTCTCTTAAAAGCTTATTTTCTAGTCAAAGTCGAGAATTCGAGAAAAAGTAATTTTTTTCCAGAAGTTTTGCTAGAGCCAGGGATTTTTGAATACCTCGAAAATTATTTACGTCCGAACGAGATCCTGACTTGAAGACAGGAATAATAATTGATGTTTTCCATGAGGCAGGAAAGAATCCATTTAATAGGTTAACTGAGAATACATGACTAAACGATCGGGCGAAGCTCACCACTCTCTTAATAACTGAGTTTGGAATACCATCAGTCCCCGTAGAGTGCGAGTTTTTAGGCGAAATTATTTGCTTACGAATTAGTTATACGGAGAAATCAATGGTGCTGATAACATTGAATGAGGATGCCTGAAACGTCGGAGCTGGTTCAGATTCCATTGTAAGATGATTTGCAAAGAACGCACTAAACAATTCTGCATTGTCAGAGTCTTCGAAACGAAGTAATTAGCTTCATTTAGTAATGGAGGTATTTCATAACCTCGTTTAGAGGAGGATCGACGACGGAACAGTTGAGCAACAGATTTTGCAGAATTTGGCTCACTGAGTGCGTAAGATTCCCTCTGTCTGCAAGTGCAAGACGAATCTTAGAGGCTTATTCAAAAAGCTCTGCGATCCTTATATATATTCCGATAACGAACTAGTATATTGAACAGATTTCCAGCTTACTGTGATGAGCAGCCTGGGATTGGCATCACCTAGAGAACTGATGGGCACCTTCTCAACAGTCGGCCTACGCAGGTGCCAAAGCGCGTGTCTACGAATACATTCTATGACATGCTCTTCGTGGACGACTGCGTCCGTAACACCGTGACGGATGAGGACATGCAAATGAGCATGAACCTCTCCGCCACAGGCTGTACCAATTGTGGAAGGGTCGCCAACCGCAACCCAGCGCGGAATACAATGCTCCTCGAACCAATGTCAATGACACGCAGGTCAATTTTCAAAAGCTAAGTGAAATCTCAAATCTTGAACGTATCTCTTCGTTTCTTGCTGACTTTTTTGTTTTTTGGTGCTCGGTTGGTTTCAACTAGAAAGTAGTGGAAGCAAAACGCCTCTCTTCGCGTAGCATGAATCCTCTCTTCTTAGTTAAATTGTTTTAAACAGTTGAGGTGGACTCTATCTTTGCTCAACGAGGTCGCAATTCTTGCTATTTGAAAATTGACAAAATGTTTCCTTTGTCGAGATCTTACACCAATGGAGCGAAGAAATGGGTCCTTCCTATAAGAAAATTCTCTACCTAATATTCACGAGTCTGGTCGTATTTTCACTAACCTCGATTCACCGGTTAATTCATCTCCTCAGATGTCTAGTTTGGTCAGCCCCTCCACGCAACCTTCTGCTTCGTTTCTTCCACGGCCGAATAATGAAATTTTCAGTGCTTTCAACCCACTGTAATGTCCTTAACCTCGTCTAAAGCATTCATACCATCTAACCCATCTAAAACATTTAGACTGACAGCTTCCCCGACTTTCCAGCACTTAATTCTTATAGCTGGTTGCTCTCTCACACCAGCCTCTATATTCCATCTAACTTCCCGCCATTCCGTTTTTACTACCGACAGGCATATTTCGGTCTTAACCCCTATGGTAGTTCAATACTGGAACGTTTTATTCCTTCACCTTTTAGATATCCCTCGTAGCCGTTTGCTACTGACGTTCCATATACCAATAGTTCTAGCGCAGTTGGCAGTTACCCTCCAAACCAAAATAACTTTCAACTTAATTACCAACCTCCAAATGTTTTTTTTATAAATAACGATAACTCCGATTTAACCGTAGGAGTTTTTTTACTGCTTCTTTTCTAGTTCACCGTTTATGTTAAAGAATGTTGACTATTGTTTTAAAATGGCAAATCGTTCTGAATCGGATATGCCTACCATATTGTTCATTTCTGCTGTTAATATGGCTGCTCACATAGTGCAGCAATTATCCACTTTGTATTTATTTATACCACGATACTAAGTTTGAAATGACGGGGCTCTCTGGGCCTTGAATATACAATTTATTTATAAACGGTATGAAGGATATTCAGGAACGACTAAGCCGTTCGGAGATGTGGAAGGTCCTGGATAACTTCCGATCTTCATGAGATTGTACACGTTTGGGTCCCTGAGTGGTTGTCAGTTTTTATTGGTACAGAGGCTGTGCAGTCAACTTGAATAAGGTGATAAACAAATTCCAATTTAATGCCGTTTTATGACGAATTTCAGCACAAGAAAGAATTCCAGATGAGCAGGAAGCAAGTAAGTACGTGCAGTTGAAACAGTATTGTCCGGAACAATCCTATTAAAGTGGTAACGAAGATCAAATTGTCCAAGTTGGAGAACCAAAAATTGGTGGTGCTTATAGCTTCTCCAAGGTCAGGAATATACACCGTTTGAGGGTGTAAGGATGAACAAAATACTAATTGCAGAATTCAATTGAGCAATAGCAGGCAAAAACTAGCAAAACTCAGAAGGAGAATGAAAAATGATATTCTAAACAGACTAGGTCAGTGCTCACGGAAAATGTTTTCAAAAAAACAAACTAAATTAATTTTTTTCCGAAAAAAGGTTTTATGTAGTATCTTACACGTATTTTAAAATAAGAGGATATTTCTTAAACAAAACCAGAAAATGAGAAATTGTATGCGTAAAAAATTACACTGATGTCCAATACATATTTCTTTTTACATGGCCTGAAAACTGGCATAAAATTCAATTTATAATTGATTGATTTAACTACGGCTCAGAGGAAAATGCCTAAAGCTTAAAAGCTTAAAAGTGTAGTGAATCACAAAATTTAAATCGGTATTGGAATGAACAGATCGCAAAATATGCGGTCATATAACTCAAAAAAGCAACCATACCCCAGTTCTCATCCCCCACGCCATACCCTCCGGGCTGCTCGGTGGTTCCGCTCACACTATCAGTCTGCAATGTTCGTTCCCTTTTAGAAAATCCGAGGTGCAACCGGCCAGAACGGAGGACGGCGCTAGTTGCTTGGGAACTGGCGTACTACAAGGTGCACATTGCTGCTCTCAGAGAGACCCGATTCACTAAGATAGTCAACTAGAGGAGACGGATGTCGGCTACACCATCTTCTGGAGCGACAAGCCAAAGGCAAACTGATCCGACGCTGCTATTGCCTTTGCCATCTGGAATTATATCGTGGGACGTCTGCCCTATCTACCGCAAGGAAGCAATAATTGCCTGATGAGTCTCCACCTGCCTCTTCGGGAAGACAAGTTCGCCACTATCATCAGTGCCTATGATCCCCCAATGACGAGCTCTGATGCAGCGAAGGACAAATTCTACGAGGACATGCACGCCATGCTGGTGACTGTGCCGAAGGTGGACAAGTTAAATGCCCTTGGTGACTTCAACGCCCACGTTGCGACAGAAGACGCTGCCTGGCAGGGAGTGCTGGGTCCCAACGGTCTTGGTGGATCTAACAATAACGGCCTCCTTATGCGAACGTGTGTGGAACACCGTCGACTGCTGACCAACACCTTCTTCCATCTTTCGACGTGGATGAAGGCCCCGTGGATGCACCCTCGGTCGCGGCGCTGGCAGCTGCTGGACAATGTTCTCGTCCGGAGGCAAGATCGACAGGACCTGCTGGTGACCAAGGTGATCCACGATGTCGATGGTTGGAAGGATCACTGCCTTTTCATCTCCAAGATGAGGCTCCGACTTCAACCCCGACGAAGGCCCCAAGGTAAGTGACCGCCAGGTAAGTTTAAATACTCTTTTTTAAATTTGCTTGCTCACTGTTTGATTTCAGCAACAAAATAACCCAGAAACTGGAGGACCTGCCTGCTCCAGATAATAACGCCAACGTGGAGACACGATGGTTCAACTGCGAAATGTCATTCACTCCAGCGCCCTCGAAGTCCTCGGACGCGTACGCGGTCAACACCAGGACTGGTTTGACGAAAATGACGCCGACACCAGCAGCCTACTCGCAGAGAAAGAATGGACTACACAAAGCCTACATGGACCTTCCGACTGACGCCACAAAAGCAGCCGTCTTCAGATGCCACTGCTTTATATATCAACGGCTGCGGGAGGTGCAGGATGCTTGGATGGTCCGAAAGGCTGAGGAAATCCAGGGGTTTGCCGATTGCAATGATACAAAAAACGTTTTCAAATCCATCAAGGCCATCTACGGCCCCTACATCAAGTGGACCGCACCGCTGCTCAGCTCTGACGGCACAACACTTCTGACAGAGAAATCTGCAATTCTGAAGCGCACGGTCGAGCCCTCCAGAAGGGTCCCTAATTGCACATCAGCCATCTCCGGCTCCCTCAAGTGGACGCGACCAATGACCTGAATCTGCCACCTTCCCTAGCAGAAATCATCTGGTCCGTGGAACAGATTTCCAGCCTACTGTGATGAGCAGCCTGGGATCGGCATCGCCTAGAGAACTGATGGGCACCTTCTCAAAAACCGGCGTACGCAGGCGCAAACGCGCGTGTCAACAACTACATTCTATGACGTACTCTTCGTGGACGACTGCGTCCGTAACACAGTGACGGATAAGGACATGCAAATGAGCATGAACCTCTCCGCCACAGGCTGTACCAATTGTGGAAGGGTCGCCAACCGCAACTCAGCGTGGAATACAATGCTCCTCGAACCAATGTCAATGACATGCAGGTCAATTTTTAAAAGCTAAGTGAAATTTGAAATCTTGAACGTCTCTCTTCGTTTCTTGCTGATGTTAATGGCTTAATTGTTGATAAAAGTTATGCATTTCTAACCCTTAATCAACTGCGCATACCTGTGGTGTTTGGCTTTAGCAATAGGTGTAACTATACTTTTTCATACTGTTCACCCGACATAGCCTCATTTCTCGTTCTCAACTTTGAACGGATCTATTCGTTTCTTGCAATATTTATTGGTTAATGTGTTGATAAATTCTGTATTTCTAGACTTTAACCAACAACATTTACCTGTGTTTGTTATATTCTAAAGTGGGTTAAAAAATTTCAGGCTTACACTTCTTCACCCGACGTTGTCTCACTTGTTGTCCTTATAAATCCACGTACTAAAGTAGAATTATAAAGCGCCAACATAGAATTTAAGTTGAAATTTTAAAAACATTATTAATTTCCAACAATAAGTTATTTTCAGCAAGATTTTTACTGTCAACATATCAACCAGTTTTAAATCAAAATCAGCATAAATGTTTACCCTGCGTATCCTCCGTAGATTGCACTCACAGTTTTGACGAAGGATGAAACTTACAATCTCAATTCGCTGTAAAGTACCTGCTTCCGGCCCAAATTGTTGCTTGATTACACCTAGTAACCTAGCAAAACGCCTCTCTTCGCGTAGCATGAATCCTCTCTTCTTAGTTAAATTGTTTTTAACAGTTGAGGTGGACTCAATCTTTGCTCAACGAAGTCGCAATTCTTGCTATTTGAAAATGACAAATGTTTCCTTTGTCAAGATCTTACACCAATGGAGCGAAGAAATGGGTCCTTCCTATTAGCAGATTCTCTACCTAATATTCACGAGTCTGGTCGTATTTTCAATAACCTCAATTTACCGGTTAATTCATCTCCTCAGATGTCTAGTTTGGTCTGCCCCTCCACGCAACCTTCTGCTTCGTTTCCCCCACTGCCGAATAAAGAAATTTTCAGTGCTTTCAACCCACTGTAATGTCCTTAACCTCGTCTAAAGCATTCATACCATTTAACCCATCTACAACATTTAGACTGACAGCTTCCTTGACTTTCCAGCACTTAATTCTTATAGCTACTTGCCCTCTCACTCCAGCCTCTATATTCCATCTAACTTCCAGCAATTCCGTTTTTACTACCGACAGGCATATCCCGGTCTTAACCCCTATGGTGGTTCAATACTGGAACGTTTTATTCCTACACATTTTAGATATCCCTCGTAGCCGTTTGCTACTGACGTTCTATATACCAATAGTTCTAGTGCAGTTGGCAGTCACCCTCCAAACCAAAATAAGTTTCAAATTAATTACCCACCTCCAAATGTTTTTTTATAAATAACGATAACCTAGTTTGGATACGTGAACTACGCTGGATGTCATATTACTTAATGCTAGATCTGTTATAAATAAGATGGCCCAACTGAGAGCCATTGCTTTCGAGTTAATGCCTGATGTTTTATGTGTAACGGAATCTTGGACCCATCCCTTAATTTCCGACTCTTTGCTTGTCATAGACCAGTATGATCTCTACTGTCAAGCACACATTAGTAAGCGTGGTGGTGGTTGTCTTCTCTATATTAAAGCATCATTTAAACACTTCCCGTTTGATCGAGATGTAACGTCATTCTCTGGTAATTACTGCTTCGCATCCATTATCCTGTCGCCATGGCAAAAGGTGATTCTCGGATATATTTACAACCCGCATAACTCATCATCCGATGATGATGCAAAACTTTGTAAAATTTTTAAATTGGTTTCGGATTCAAATGTTATCATTAAATAATCGCTGGGGATTTTAATTTTCCTCAGATTGACTGATTTTAAACTTTTGTCCACCCAGATTTCAGCCTTTCCTAGATACCATTAATTTTTTCTAATGGTTCCCAGCTTGTCCGTTCTTCAACGAGAGACAAGCATATTTTAGACCTGATTTTCACAAACGACATTGCTCCCCTCTTCGTTGATTTTTAAGCAGGGCCTCTTCCAAAGTGACCATACACTAATTCACTGTTGCCTTCCGATTGTTTCATCGAAAAAGGTTAGCACCGTTCGTACCTATCATGCTTTTGACCTCGCAGACATGAGCTTAATTAATAACTGTTTGGACTCATTGGACTGGCATCTCTCCTCCATGAAGAGCGCAGCACGTCTTTGTGACTTCAGGTCAGTCTATTCAAATAACATCCTGGAATTTGTACTAACCAAAATTGTCAAGCCCTATGCCACTGTTCCTCACTTTATTTGCCAAGATTAAGAAATTGAGGAAGCAGTTAAAAGATCAATATACTAGTTCGTTATTGGTATATATATAAGGATCGCAGAGCTTTTTGAATAAGCCTCTAAGATTCGTCTTGCACGTGCAGACAGAGGGAATCTTGCGCACTCAGTGAGCCAAATTCTGCAAAATCTGTTGCTCAACTGTTCCGTCGTCGATCCTCCTCTAAACGAGGTTATGAAATACCTCCAATACTAAATGAAGCTAATTACTTCGTTTCGAAGACTCTGACAATGCAGAATTGTTTAGTGCGTTCTTTGCAAATCATCTTACGATGGAATCTGAACCGGTTCCGACGTTTCATGCATCCTCATTCAATGTTATCAGCACCATTGATTTCTACGTATAACTAATTCGTAAGCAAATAATTCGCCTAAAAACTCGCACTCTACGGGGACTGACGGTATTCCAAACTCAGTTATTAAGAGAGTGGTGAGCTTCGCCCGATTGCTTAGTCATGTATTCTCACTTAACCTATTAAATGGATTCTTTCCTGCCTCATGGAAAACATCAATTATTATTCCTGTCTGCAAGTCAGGATCTCGTTCGGACGTAAATAATTTTCGAGGTGTTCACAAAATCCTGGCTTTAGCAAAGCTTATGGAAAAAAATTCTTTTTTCTCGAATTCTCGACTTTGCCTAGAAAATAAGCTCTTAAGAGATTCGCAATAGGGTTTTCTACCTGGAAGTGCATGCGAAGCGTGTCGCTTAGCTTTTCTTAACCTCGTCACTTCCCTTCGAAATGAGCAGCGGTCAGTGGTTGTGATCTACCTTGACCTGAGCAAAGCCTTGGCAAGGTACCACACAGATGCCTTCGGTGAAACTGGAAGCCCTCGGAATCCGGCCTCCTCTCCTTGGCTTCATTGGTTCCTTCTTGTCTAACCGCAGCCAGAAGGTCTTAGTAGGTAAAAGTTACTCGACGCCTCAGCCGATCACGAGTGGCGTCTTTCAAGGCATGGTTCTAGATGCCCTTCTGTTCATTCTGTGTTTAAAAGAAATTCCAGCTGCACTCACAAATTTACAAAATTCCGTTTACGCTGACGATCTCAAGTGCATTTATTCATTTTCTAAATACACTGCCAATAGTTGCGTTGATAAAATCAACACTGATCTACTTATGCTCTTACGTCGGAGCTCTAGTTGGCAGATGGACTCTTCTCCATCCAAGAGAGGTTTTATGTGTTTTGGCCCCACCAAGCTTCCTGGACCCTTAGTATTTCAAAATAGTACACTTTTAGAACAATCAACCATAAGAGACTTAGGTCTAATTTACACGAATAAGGTAGCATTACCGCCCTATGCAGATCGCATTTCTGCAAAGGCTGCACAGATAAGTAGTTTTATATAACATAATCTTGCTTGAGCTCTTAAAAAATGATCTTCAAGCCTTCGATCAGTGGTGTCGAACATGGCACTTTTCGCTTTCTCGGAACAAGTACTCCGTTATGGTTAGTGGTGACAACCATCAGCCTCATCTAAGCATAGAACGTCATGACCTAAATGTGCCCGGGGTTATAAAGGATCTGGGTATATCATATTCTAGTAGTCTTAATCTGTCAGAGCACTGCGCCCTGATTGTCTCGAAAGCACGCCAAACTACTGGGTTTATTCTCGAAATTGTAAACTGTCAATATTAGGACCAGTCTTTATAAAATTTATGTCAGACCTAGTCTGGAATACTGCTCGTTTCTATTTAGCCTTCTGCACTCGAGTGAACGGAGGAAGATAGAATCAGTCCAGCACTTCTTTACTAAAAGTTTTTACTTCAGAGCACAGAAACCTGTCCTACCAAGAACGCCGTGAGCTTACAAGCCTCGACCCGTTGTGGCTTCATAGATTACAGAAGAAACTATTTTTACTGTTTAAACTTTTTAACAGTCTTACCTTTAACCCCTTACATCCCTGAGGCAGCTCGACCACTCTCGGCGCACCAGTCATCGAGATGGATTTTTATTTCTTCCTTTAGCACGCACCATTAGATGCCGTCAGTTTTTTCGGTAAACGCTATATCAATCTGGAATAAACTACCCAGAAGTATTAAAATTCGGCAAAACTATCCTTTGTTTACGAGATCTGTCACTAGTTTTCTACATTCAGGACACCTTCCACAAATTTTGGGTGCTGATTATCGGGAAGCTCTCTTCCGTTCCGATGGCGTCCACGGACTCTGAATCCGGTGCCTGACTTCATGCTGAAGGCAATTTTGCTGGCTCTGCAGTCCATAATCGGGTTATTCCTCAGTCGACAGTGAGCAGCCGTTTGCCGGCATACCTTCTGCTAGTAAAGAATACCTGATCCACAACAATGAAAGGAGAAGTTCTACACCGTGCACCTGTGTCAATACTTCCCTGTCCTGAACTTTAATCCGTTCAATAAGCTGTAGTTTTTTCTCCTGAAAACACTATAAAGAACGATCAGGAGTTTTTTTCACTGTCTGGTCGACCCCCTAATGTGTATCCCTTTTGACTTTGCCTGTAAACTGGCAATAAATAAATAAATAATTGCTTACTTCTAGAAATAAAGTTAAAAATGTACCGCATGTTTGTTCTTCATATTCAAGAATCATGCTGTCCCTCATTGGGCTGATGAACGCCTCTGACCGCAGTAAGATTGAAAAAAGTTCAGATGGTTTTTACTCGAAGACTATTTTCACTTCCTGGATCCAGTATCTCTTATACGCCCAAGTGCAAGTTAGCAAACATTTAATGTCTCTGGGTTAGAAGACTCGAAGCCGGTGTCTGCTTCTTGTTTTGTGTTAACTCTAGTTCAAATCTCCCACGGATTAACGCTCTCATTCCGGTTGATCGACCCTATGCCACTCGTAATTCCTCCATGATCATTGCACCACCCCTTAGCTGTGCAACTAACCGTTCTCCTCTTTTTGCCTCCAAATATGCATTCATATGGAATAATTTTCCACTGCAAATTAGGCTTTTGTCTACATTAGCTATTTGCACAACCAAATTACGCAAACATTTAACTTCGGAAGATATAAAGTCTTTATTGTCTCTTTCCTTCCCAAACTCGCAAATTTTGGATTTTGAAAATGGTCCTTCTGGTATTTGAGGCTATTCCTTTGACATAATATTGGTTTCTAAAAATGTTTCCATCATCCTCTGCAGAGTCAATCTTCGCATTCACTTTTCCTTCCCCTCCTTTTAAACTAGCATCAAAAACTCTTGACAACCTTGATTCTTTCCTCCGATTTTGCAAACCTGACGATGATCTCCGGGATCTGTTGATGATCGTGGCGGGTTCTGATGTTTTCGCTCTTTGTTGGTGAAATATAAAGTCAGCAATGTCGCATCTCAGTGGTGATCTCTTGACCTCTACTTTGCCTTCTTCGTTTCGACCCTGTTGTCCACTATGAGTTCCTCATCTCTCACTTCCATAGTGGTTATAAACAGGAGCTCTGACTGATATTTTATCTCTCACCCGATAATGAGAGTTTCGAAGCCTCATAAGTTGTCAGAAACATCACAACACTATCCCATTGCATCGAACTAATCCCATCAACTCCAGCTTTTAATTTTTTAGAGAATCGGTTATTTCCTCCTAGTTTTTTTTAAATTGGCGGCTCGCCGAACTCTACCCGCAATTTAATCGTTTGAGTTTTTATACTGTTTCTTTTCGAGTTCACCGTATAAAAAATGGCAAATAAGTCTGAATCGGATATGCCTACGGTACTAATCATTTCCGCTGTTCATATGGCTGCTCACATAGTGCAGCAATTATCTGCTTTGTATTTATTTATACCGCGATACTAAGTTTGTAATGATGGGGCCCTCTGGGCCTTAAATAAACAATTTATGTATATATTTATTTATTTAATAGGTTTATTGATTTGGCACTGCTTGGGCACCGTCAAATCCTTAGAACACAGGAAAAAACCTTTAACAAACTCCTCCTTTCATTAACCACTTTAAATTTGTTTGTTTGTTTGCTTAAATAGCAGTGTTCAAAATGACGACTTTGTTTTAACTAAAAAACCTGTTTTCAAAGGTTTAGAAATAGCGAAATTTGAAAATAAAACAGCTATGCAGAATGGGGATGAATGTATTAGGGTAAGAGTTGTAAGGGTCAAGACTAGTCTGTTAGTGACGTTCGATAGTATTCATTTGACAGAGGTAGAAATGTCTGCGGTTGATTCGAAGGGATAGTCACTTACAATCAGATGCGAGCACAGTCGATTTTCGTTGTGGAGTTGTAACGAACCACAGTTCCGACAGAATTGTTAAAATGGACTGGAGGCAATTTTTGCGCGGTTCCCGGATGGGGATGGAGTGACAGAATGTCAGTGAAGATGCTGGTGCCCCCTTCCACTGTCGAACGCTGACGCCCGTCCCCACGATCACCGTCGCCGCTTATCGTATCATTATCCTCCGTTCAATGTCAGCATCCCCTCATCCCGATCCTGCAGTTGCCCACAGTGTTGCACTCCCCACCGGTTATCCAACGGACATGACAGAATTCCCCCCACTCCAAAAGGGACATAACATCATGTAACGCTCCCTTCCTTATTTTCTATCGTGTCCTTTCATACATTTATATCCTCTAATCAGCAGAATCCATTTCCAACATTTATGTCGTTCCTTCTTATGACTGTTGCGTTTGAGTGATCGAAAAGGGCGGCAGTTTTTTTCTCCTAAATATCACCGGGAGTTTTTTTCACTGTCTGCTCTTTTTCAACTTTGTTCCACTATGTTGGCCTAGCCAACATATCGAGATACTATTTTTTGATACCACAACTTGCATGTACAAATAGGGAATTCAAAGGTGACTCACCTACATTTCCCTCAAATATACTGATACTGATACTGACTTGGTGCTGAGAGACCCTGTTCAATACGCGCATCGTGTAATAACGACAACAGGTGCGTTACTTGCCCGTGTGTGTGCCAACCTTAAAGTCCTCGGCCGCTACAGAGTCTGCCGACTAATTAGACTTAGTTGAACTGATTGATGAAAAACGTGAAAATGAATTAGGAGCAAGAAGAGTTCAACGGAAAGAAACTTTTAATGCAGTCCTTTAATCTTGATATTTGTATTTTATAATATAGTGTTAATTAAGTTTGATCTAGCATTATGAAACAGCTAATGCTATTCGCTTCATAAAGCTATATCAAAACCTAGGTTTGCGGCTGGTTGTCAATTCGAATTACGTAGAGCATATATGATGCTAAAAACGTAAAATAATAAACTTCTAACAGGCAAGTGAGGAACGGTGGCCTCTGAGGCGTAGGACTTGACAATTTTTGGTTGGTTAAAAATTCCAGGATACATGCTTGTATCTCATTGAAGAACGGGAAAGCTGGGAACCATTAGAAAAAAAATTAATGGTATCTAGGAAAGGCTGAAATCTGGGTGGACAAAAGCTTAAAATCAGTCAATTTCAGGAAAATGAAAAATCCCCAGCGATTATTTAATGATAAAATTTGACACTGAAAACCAATTTAAAAAAATTTTCACAAAGTTTTGCATGATCATCGGATGATGAATTAGGCGGGTTGTAAATACATCCGAGAATCACCTTTTGCCGTGGCGACAGGGATAATGGATGCAAAGCAGTAATTACCAGAGAATGATGTAACATCTCGAGCAAACGGGAAGTGTTTAAATGATGCTTTTAATATAGAAGACAACCACCACCACGCTTACTAGTGCGGTCTTGACGTTACAGATCATATTGGTCTATGACAAGCAAAGAGTCGGCAGTTAAAGGGATGGGTCCAAGATTCCATTACACATAAAAACATCAGGCATTAACTCGAAAAGCAATGGCTCTCAGTTGGGCCATCTTATTTATAACAGATCTAGCATTAGAGTAATATGACATCCAGCGTAGTTCACGTATCCAAACTAGGGTTATCGTTATTTATAAAAAAACATTTGGAGGTGGGTAATTAAGTTTGAAAGTTATTTTTAGTTTGGAGGGTGACTGCCAACCCCACTAGAACTATTGGTATATGGAACGTCAGAAAGCAAACGGCTACGAGGGATATCTAAAAGGTGAAGGAATAAAACGTTCCAGTATTGAACCACCATAGGGGTTAAGACCGAGATATGCCTGTCGGTAGTAAAAACGGAATTGCTGGAAGTTAGATGGAATATAGAGGCTGGAGTGAGAGGGCAAGTAGCTATAAGAATTAAGTGCTGGAAAGTCAAAGGAAGCTGTCAGTCTAAATGTTGTAGATGGGTTAAATGGTATGAATGCTTTTAGACGAGGTTAAGGACATTACAGTGGGTTGAAAGCACTGAAAATTTCTTTATTCGGCAGTGGAAGAAACGAAGCAGAAGGGTTGCGTGGAGGGGATGACCAAACTAGACATCTGAGGAGATGAATTAACCGGTGAATCGAGGTTAGTGAAAAATACGACCAGACTTGTGAATATTAGGTAGAGAATCTGCCAATAGGAAGGACCCATTTCTTCGCTCCATTGGTGTAAGATCTCGACAAAGGAAACATTTTGTCATTTTCAAATAGCAAGAATTGCGACCTCGTTGAGCAAAGATTGAGTCCACCTCAACTGTTAAAAACAATTTAACTAAGAAGAGAGGATTCATGCTACGCGAAGAGGCGTTTTGCTTCCACTACTTTCTAGTTGAAACCAACCGAGCACCAAAAAAACAAAAAAGTCAGCAAGAAACGAAGAGATACGTTCAAGATTTGAGATTTCACTTAGCTTTTTGAAAATTGACCT
>WEDG01000047.1:0-37284 GCA_017591395.1 Schistocephalus solidus | reverse complement strand
CCTACACCCTATATATATATGTACTGGTGCGTGACCTATCAGCTCACAAAGTTCAAGAGTTGCGATCGATAAACGGTCATAAACCGGCACCAACGAAGGTACCAAAGCTTGGAATAATGCTGAGCCACCTTAAGCGAATCTAAAGCGTAACGGAAATCGAAAATAAATATGATTTGTTTTAAAATGCCAATATTTTTAAATTGCGACCGACTCGAAACCATAAAATCGCTGTGGCTGTGACAACTAAAATGCAAAAGAATCATCAGGTGAAATAATTAAGCTTGCTATTTCACACAAATCTTCTGCCTTTTTCCTTCAATAAACAAGATTGAAATGCAGTGTTTTTAGTAAAGGCTGTCACAGATCGAATCCTCTCAAAACAAAATATTACGAGATCACATTACCAAACAAGCTCCTCACATTTTCTATCCACAACACTGCAGGCGTTAGGTCCTTGCTCTTCTGTATTCTATCGCCGGGCACCGCTCATAGTAATTGCATATATTCTATTTTAATGTGCGTTTCCGGAAAGGAGAAAAATAAATCTTCCATATTTTCTGTCGTTCATTTAGGTAACTTTTTCTTGGATTTATAGCGATAATGACTTTCGAGGATGCAGAAATAAAATTGATATTCCGTTGTGACTGCATTTATTATGAAACTCGCTGCAGGTTACCGTTTTCGTTTGACTTCCTGCCATCTCTTCAACTTATTCGGTATTTTTCATGTGCCACACCTAAACCAATCTTAGTTTGCTGACAGCCCGAACTCATCGATCCTAAGTTTGGGCGCCTTTACTAAAAATGTCAGCTAATTGAGGTTCAGTATCAATGTGTGCTCAACACGGGATCAAAGGTGCAGTCCTCTTTACCTACAAGCTATGTTTATGTTAGTAGGGATATTTGGCAAAGTTGAAGAAACTAATTTGACCAGTTATGAAAAACTCTAAGCGGCCTCGTATCCCACTGGGGCCACCGAGGTTTTCATAACTGGAATCAAATGTATGTTGGCTATCACGAGCAAGGAAGACTGAATCCCAAGCTGTTCACAGTATACTATATCACCTGCCCCGTGGAATCATTTTGCAGAAATCTCGCTCAGGACAAGTCTATCTATAGAGTCTTAAGAAAGCTGGAGTGGAGCAATTTAGGGGGAATTTCTGTGCGCTAGCTAGTCCAGTTCAAAAACCTCAAAGCGATAGGGAAAGCTTTTGCAGAACTTTAAGCTTTAAGTAACTTTTAATTTTCTGATTCCTGTCATCACCTTCATCGGAATACGTAATGGAAGCGACTATCCAGTTCAGTTATATTTTGCTTCAAAATTTGTCGCTATCCGGGGAATTTTGATGCGATTATCTGTTGATGACAAATCCCATGTGGACGCTGGCAGTTGCTCTCATAATCTCAATGATTCTCAGTACACTTTCATGCAAAATTTATCCTTGTCATGTTCTGTCAATCTTTCGATGTATGTGGACGTCTAAGATGGAAACATATCCTTCTCTAAGGGAAATTAAGATTTATGAAGTTCGGTCTGGAGTGGTGGAGCGCCTCCAGTGGATCCCACTTAGCGAAAGAAACTGTCATCTATAAATCGCAAACGTTCTTGCAGGGGGCTTGCAGGTAAATAGTTAGAACTTCAATTTCGAGCGTAATCCTGATCAGTATGCCAGAGAGCTCGGTGAAACCATAGTGACCACTCAGTCGTGGTGTATTCCTTAAAAATGGCGTTGCTTAGCAAATATGGGGGTTGCAAGACATCAATTACTATACAGCTGGAGACGTTCTTACGTGCGTCGTTTAACCTAATTCTGAGTGGTATGGATGTGAACAGAAGCTCAGTAAATTATGTCATTGCTTAATCTGCTATAATGTGGTTTTGTAAGGTAGAGGTTAGATAGAAGTACCTCCTCGGTTCGCTCCGTTTCAGAGAAAAAGAATCTTTGATTTTGTGCCTGTTCAATGAAACTAGAATCTGTTCCTAAAAATACGATCGATGAAAGAGATCACTTTCCTGAAGAGCGTTTTTTCTTGGAAACCGAGCGTCTCCTGCGCAGCTGCAATAAAACCAGAACTCTGTAAACGGTTGGATAATTTGATCACTACTTGCGGTTGCCGAGGTAAGGATCGATAACGGACGTAACTCCATTCCCCTTGCCGTCTCTCACTCCTCGCATGACTAACAGCTGTTGCGTTGCGGTGTCAATGACTCTGGGCATGCTACGAGCAATCTGAACTGGCCTTGGGTTGGCTTCCCCCTCCCCCACCATGCGTACCCGCATATCAGACCAACAGATCATTGCTTTATTTATTGAAAATGTTTCCATCCCTCAATATCTGACGTTTTAATTGGACTGTTTACTTTGTCCTGTTAATGAACCAATAACCGTACGCCGTTGAATAAAAGCGGTCCACGAAATCGTACATTGATTAAATTCTGCGTATTTTTTAGCGTGAAATTAACTGAGACTCAAAATTTGGAAATCCAGATTAATAAAATCTTTCTTTAGCTGGCAGAACTTACCCGCATTAACTTTCCTTTCGCATATATATTTACGGTAGTTTGACCGTCGTTTGACGATGTCTACCAGGTAGCCCGCATGGCACGTAGGGCGCAGGACGATATGTGCTTGAATTGGTTCTAATGATGGTACGGTGCATTCATCTACCGCATCCTCTCCTTCTCTGTCACCTGTCCTGACCCAAGTCAGGAACCGGAGAAGGGATCGAGCGCAGGTTATGGAGTGTGCGCCTAGGCGTAGCTGTACCTTCCTGCTCTCTCTCCCCTCCCGTAGCCATGAGTGACACGTAGTGCGCATTCCCAATACCGCCTGGCGTGCTCTGATCTGGCCTCCTGTTGGTTCCGCGAATCTACCGTAGCATGTTGTGCGGGCGGTTCATGCTCTGATAGGTTAAGCATCCCGAAAATGTAACACATTCTCACGCATGGATTGCAAAATTATCCGACTGGAAGTATCTATCATTTTTCGATTGTCGAAGAAGGTAAGCCATGGAGTCTGGAAACGTTGCTTTTTTCACGTTTATCTTGTGTACACTTTTTTTAAGGTCCTGATTTTTGCCCGTTTATTGTACGTCCCGGAGAAAAGATTTACCAAAATTATGGTTGTGTAACTACCTCATGGAAACTATTCGACTTTGAACTATAGTTATCGTGTTACATACCTTTCACTAAACGCAATAAATGAAGTCTCCAGAATCCATGGTTGAATTCTCGAACGTTCGTCCGCCAAAACTTCCATCATCGGAGTTAGTGATGTACCATGATACCAACGCTAGAAACTGACCGCTGCGTCTTCACCTGATCTGGATATGATCAATCTGCCTTCCAGTTCAACTTTCGTTCCACAAATGAGGTGATTCTTTTGTGAGCTTCTCCACAAAAAGCAATAGACGACAGAAGAAGTTCACAGGAAGGTTGAGTGGGAGGTTCGTACTATCATACTGCCAGGCCTCCAGTGTGCATCTTGTCGTGCCGTTTCGCTCGGCTTGGCGTTCTGCATTTGGACAGTCAGCTCGAGTCCAAAACTGCGGTGTCCCCAAAGAATAATATGTCCATTCTCCTCAGTGCTCAACTGTGTACCTTATGCCGATCGTTTGCATCAATTTTCCAACCTAGATGAATTCACTTAGGATGAGAAGCCTGGACTTTCTGACCAGCTGTTCGATTAAGCGCAAGTCGATTTGACTGGCATCTCAGGACAAACTCCATTTTGGCGGTGTGGTTCGTAAACTACCAAGCTCCATGCCAAGTTGCGAAAGTGACCATGTGCTCAAATGATAAAATATGCAGTACAAAGGCGGTAGATAGTAGAAGAGCAATTGCTGTTGACGTATGTTAGAGCCTAATAAAGAATGCAGTCAACAGCAAAAGTTCGCGATGGAGTGTAATACCAGCGTCTTTACACCGATAAACTGATCTATTGCGTCCTGAGGATGTCATTCCTGAATTTATCGACATTCAATTCGAGTACAAATTACCTACACTCTTCCCTGTTGTCCTGTAATCTACCACGGATCCACTAAAATTCGTGGCTAGAATCTGCACTGCAAAGTTGAGGGGGTAACTTGCGTTTCCACAGAGCATGTAGCAGAACGATCGCACCTGTCCCTCGCTGAAACGCAGTGAGATCCGGCTGGCTACCTCGGTGCCTAGCTCAGGGCACAGCAGGTTTTATTGGAGTACTCTCACTTAACAAAGATCGAACTTGTTAGGGGTCTGTGTTGGCGTATTGCATGAGTCTGCAGGCTCCCGCCACGCACCTAGCCACCTGTGCCATCTCCTCCCTAAGGTTTCCTTACATTTGAGCATGACACTGGCCTAGCTGGCAGGTGGGGTGGAGATGAGTTGTGCCTTCGATGCCACGCACTTTTCTGTTATCACGTAGAAACTAATTCACAGCGTCGCCGTTCGACCCTACATGCTGTGAGGAGCACCACTGTCCAATGAGACATCGTCCGGACACGACAGTCGAGCTATCGTGTATATACGTGATGGCGCTGACTGAAAGACTATGACTCCTTCACAATGTCACCTGTATGGCCCTCCCAGCTTAGAAGTGGATCCGAGGTCCTGTTCATTTTTCATGCAAAATCTCACTCTGGCGTGAATAATGGATTTATTGTTGCAAAAACGTTTTAGGAATACATTCATCAGTTTTCTGACCATGAGGTTGGAACCAGGTCATGACAACGGTATCGAATTAGAGTTTAACATGCCGTCGCATACCTTGTGAAGGCGGGAGACGTCAGAGTTGGATGGGTTGCTTACGTATGTATCCACCAGTAAGTAGCAGCGCTGACCTGGTTCTAGTCCCTATATCCAAAGATTTTTGATGGAGGGAGGAGGAGGGAGGGAGGAGGAGGAGGAGGAGGAGGAGGATGAGGAGGAGGAGGAGGGAGGAGGGAGGGAGGGAGGAGGAGGAGGCCGAGGAGGAGGAGGGAGGGAGGAGGAGGGAGGGAGGAGGAGGAGGAGGAGGGAGGAGGAGGAGGAGGAGGAGGAGGAGGGAGGAGGAGGAGGAGGAGGAGGAGGAGGAGGAGGAGGAGGGAGGGAGGGAGGGAGGAGGGAGGAGGGAGGAGGAGGAGGGAGGGAGGAGGAGGAGGGGAGGTGTAAATGCATGGGATTAATAAGGGACTGCCAGTGATTTCTGAGTCAAGTTACTTTTCTACCAACCTTTATTCAGTAATAACGGCTATTTAAAGTCAAAGAAAACTTAAGTTGTAGGGCTGAATTCTTTGTGCAAGATACTGTTTGGTATGGTTGTGCTGCTGTGCTTCCGTAAGGTGCCAAGGGATGAGAGAGAGGTGCCCCGTCCAAAACCACCGCACCACTTCAGGAATGGGCAGCCACTCAAAATTAGTAAATAAGTGGATATACATTGGATTTAATGAAACTGTGTTGTAAGCTCTTGAAATTTTTCTGGCAATAAAGTTTATTGCTTCTCCCGCAATAATGTATTTCTACCTCGTGAGGTATTACTTGACATTCAGTGGATTCTTTTGACTGTCTCCCCGTTCAGCATGTCATCGTCTTATATATGAAAAACAAGGAAGGATTTAGATTGGGCACCAACACAGTATGAAGACTTGTCTTTGCATAAGAACTCGGAAGGGTGTGGCTCTGGAGTGATCGATATCAAACAGGTATTTTTAAGGATATGGTAAATCATCGACCAGTTCCGTTGTTTGAAGAAGGCTACTCAAAGCTTGGAGTAACAGTTGGAGATCAGCGAGCCCTTTTACCGGATTTTATCGACAAAGGTTAGGGCCACTTTCCTTTCACGTCTTTCTTTTCAGACTCGGTGCGGACGGCAATGTAGCTAATTGGTTATCAATTAAACATCCAGTTCGCATTTAGGTTTGCGCAACCACCCTGTCTGTCAGTTCCAGATTGTCGAGGCTGTGCATGTGTAGAATGACTGTTTCTAATACTCTCGATCGTCTGCTCGATCGTCTCAAACGACGACATCCATCGCGTGCCCGACAAGGTGGTGTGCAGCACCGGTGACTTGCAGTGCAGCAGACTTACATAGCATCTACCAGCCTCCCTCACCCACCGGGCTTAAATGTTGAAACGGAGGTGGATAAGGGCGCACAACCGGAAAAATAAAACAACCCACCTAGACGTTTTCGGATTCCCTCTCGAACCCCATGTTCAGCGACTATCGCAAAATAGGGGGCTCAAGAGGCGCAGTATTTATAGGGCGTAGTTGCCAGGCCATCACGCGCCTACCATATTGGCAGTCCTCGTGGTCCTTGCCGGGGTCGTATTTGATACGATAATGGCTTGTCGGTCTGTATCCGCGTCGTGAATGGCCGTGATTTCATCCTCGTTGTCGATCCTTGGCGTGAGCGAGTGCCAGCAATTTTACCCACTGTCACCCGGACCGTTGGTCACCCAAAAATCTCCCGAGTGGCCAGTAATTTCGCCCAGGCGAAATCGGATCGCAGAATATGTGGGTGGAAGATCATTGCACTTGTTACTTGACTATGGGCCGAAAAATCAGGACTCGAGCGGCTCATAGCTCACGCGGTTGTCACATCTGGCGAGAATTCCGGCCTCATCAAACTTGGAGGTTTGGCCGGGTCCCATCGAGAAAGCCACGGTTTGGGAGTTAGCGTCCTTCCTTCTCACGCTGTTGTATGTTCGGCCATTCGCGTGCAGAGTAGTCTCCCAGTTTCTCTGACGTCATTGCTTTGTCTGCAACTGCACTCTGACCCGGTAAACGACTCCAGAGACTTCTTATCTTCGCACTGGGTCTTTCGGCTGCATTAACTGGTGCCTGTTGGTTTGCCTCCGGCCTGTGTGCAACTCCTACTCCGGAGTGATGCGGAGATGGCTGACGGCTTCCGAGACTTTCTTCACGTATGGGAGCGCTCGCAAAATTTGGGGCTAGTTGAATTCTTCCTCATTACGTTTTACCTGCGGAGCGCCTGACGTAGTTGTGTGGGTATCCATTCACTCCGAGGATCCGTCGAAGATAATGAAGTTCAGCAACTTTGACTTCCTGTTCACTGCAATGCATCTCGACACGCCGATAGAGAGCCCTTATGGAACTGCGTTTCTGGCTGATTCAGTGGTCGCTGTCGAAGCTCAGTTCTTGTGTCATATTGGTCACTTTCCTGAACATGAGTTTTTAGACCACCACAATCTTTGCGGCGAGACAAGGATGTCCATAAAGGCTAGCTGGTCGTTTTTCTTCCTCCTCCATCGTGAATTCTATGTCTGGAAGATGGCATTGAGTTATCCTTTGAATTTCAGCCCTGATTCTGCTCGAGCACAACGAAGTTAGCGTCCACATACCGAGCCCAGAATTTCAGTCTGTGGGTGCCCTATAAATACTGCGCCCTTGTACCCTTATTACCCGTTTGTGCGACTGCCTCTGAGATAAGTTCAAGAGAAAACCCCACATGTCAGGCTAATAAAGTTCTTGTTCCAGTGATCGTGGCTCCTTCTTCGCGACTTCGTCTTGGAACTCACCTCTTCGCTTCTATTAGCTCGTTACGGCATCATAAGGACCACATTGAGAAGGAGCCATTGTAGTCTGGCTATCAGCCCGGAGAAAGATCGGGTGATTCCGTCAATTGGCAATCGTATCCATTCCTAATTTAATCACGTCTTGATGCATAAGGGATATTGACGACTCTGAGTGGAAGGTTCTCATTTATGGGACGATTTGATCGTGGTTTCTGTATGCAGTACTCAAGAGCCGTGAAACAACACGTGAATCACACTCTGTTTATGTCCCTGCCCCCACACTGTCGTCTTGAACTTATCTTGCTATGGAAATGCGTACATGCGCAAAAGCATACTTCCTGATGGCTTTCATTTTGTGATGCAAATGAGTTCTGAGTTGTGCGTTCTGTCCAGGCCGACATGACTTGTAGGGAATTATAGGTCAGGACACAGACCTTGGCACATGCAGTGATGGCTCCATTCGGTCCCCAGTACCCATCTGAGTTTCCACGAAATTGTGCTCTGCGCAGCGGCCACATCTGGATAACCCTTTTGATCACCCGATGAAGCCTGATTACCGGGGTTTCGCCACATAGCGAAGTCTTGTGTGTGAAACATGGCTTAGTGGCTGTGTTGTGACATGCATAAGCAGAGGCCTTACGTCTGACCAACTCCGGCTTCCACGCTTCCCACTCCCCACACCAACCTTCTGTAGAGCCAGTAGCAGGCAGGCATGCCAGATCAACGAGGAGCGCTTTCCCATTTACCCAAATTGGTAACCTACAACTGAATTTGACAGCCGTCTGGGATGTCTGGATGAGCCTATTTAGCCACAAGATGGAAAGCCCTGTAGTTACTCTACTCCACACATTTGCTGCATGCTGGCGCAAACGCACCAAAGACAGTTGCTCGTCTGACATTCTGCGAATCACTATGAGGCTCTTATCGCGTTTATGCAATCCCTAAAGGCGAAGGTTTCATCTGATTTTAGGCTTCTCAGAGCTACTCAACCAGTTCAACTAACTTTAAGGCTGATGCCAATATGCCTTAACGCCAGATATCCGGATGCCTGCCTCGGCGGCGTTGGGTGTGAGTCCCCCGCTGTCCGAGAGTCCCTGAATTCTGTAGAGAATACAATTCATTTATACTGGCATCTAACTGCGCTTTCTTCTACTCGGTACCAGGCTTAAAGGCCCCAGTGGTTCAGGTCCTACGTTCCTTTAGTAGTTGAAATATTAGTGATCCCGACGTGATACAAACATGCCAGCTGATGTTAGAGCTCACAGAACGACAAATGTTGCTTCCTGGTAATTTTGAATTTCTCATATAATAGCCGATAGAATGGGTGGTTTTCGTTCAACTAATTAGATGCACCAATGACTGACCAAATAAAGCTCATGACATTGGACGTTGTGGTGTGGATGACTGGTGGCAGCATCCAAGCCCGAAATTATCGTTACGCACATCCTTTTTATTGGCTGTCAATAGTTTTTATAGTGTTTCGTTAATGTCAGTCTGGAGGACAATTGGAACGAAAAACACGTATCAGATGCTTTAACTTCGAACTTCCTACCACATATAACGACACTTACACATAGCCAGTGCAGCCGACAATATAATTAGTGCAACGAAATAATTCGGTAGGATACAAGGCCCTTGAACTATGTCCTGTTAGCATATACAAACAACAGACAACCCATATTCGTTCTTTAGGGCGCGGTTGAACACTTTCAGAACACGCCCTGGTTTCGCCCACAGCCAAATGCGGTAAGGATGACTTGCACGCCCCCACCCACAAAAGTGACATGTCAACAGGAACCGCCCGCAATCCAGGTTTAGTTGTGCCGATCTCGGGGGAAAATACGGCTTAGTTGAAGTTAAAACTTAGGTTTAAGATTAGGGGTAAGGTTAAACTAAAGCGCAGTTAGGGGTAAGTATCAGTGTTAAATGTAGGGTAAGTTATTAGGGTAGGATTATGGTTAACATTCGGACTATGGCTTATGTTTCTGTTCGAGTTAATGCTTGGACACGGGGATATTTAGTCTTCCTGGAATTTGCTCCGGGCCATCCTTATTACCTGCGCAAGGCGTTCCTAGTCTCATGTTCTCTCCTTATCGCAAGCCACTTATAATTTTGTACATAATATGTACCACAATTTGCGTTCCTTCCTATTTTTCTGATATGTATGTTCGTGAAGGTACACTCACTATCCAAATCACTAAAGTTGAACGCCAAAGCACAGCCACAATATACTCTTTCAAAGACTATCCTGCATATTAGCTGTCAGGTCCAGGGCAGGATTATAACTCGCACCACTTTAGATTTAAAAAGAAGCCGAAAATTAGAGATTAAGGAAGTGTCAGCTTCAGCTGCATCTGCCTGAACGTAATTAAGTGAACCTAGCGGATAGTTGATTATCTACGCTAGCAGCTTAAAAGTCATGTACTAGTGCTCGTAAGCTTGCATTGTTCGACCTTTCACGTGGAATAAATGATTGTAGCCTAGTGCTGGGGGCCCACCATAGCGTTTTAATCAGTTTTTTTTATTCAAACCACCTATGGCAGGGCAAATACAACTGACCAAGTTCGCGAGCAGGTCCTTTACTAAATGAAACCAAGGTATAATGATGCGAAAGGCCGAATACAGGGTTGCAAGATGACAAAAATAAACTGTTAATTAGAGCCCCAGTCGCACTGCTAAAGGTCCTGATGAGAAATCCAATTTTCAGCTTTTTGTAATGCTGGGGCAGAAAGGGACCAATGTTTCGAATCGCATCAACCTTCTCGGACAGTGTAGAAGGAGAAAATCTCTTGTCACGAAGAAGCCGACACAATCACTGGACCAAGAGCCTTATTAGCCTAACGTTTCGGCTTCTCGCTCAAATTCATCCTCAGAGTCAGGTAAGGGTATTGAATAGCCCCGGTTTTGCAACCTTTAGTTGCTAGGCCACTACATGCCTATCGAAATTGGCAGTTGCCGAGTGCATCCCAGATCGTGTCTGGCCAGCTGTTGCAGTATGCAGTTGCCTTGCCGTTGCTGTGCGCCAGCGTGCTTGTCAAGATTATCCACAGCACGTGTATATGCCTCTGTCTCTGTAGGTGGGTTCGAGAGAGAGAATCCGAACCAACAGGCTACTAAAGCTCCGGTCTCGCTCTTCGCGACTACCCGCTGGAAGTCGCTTCTACATTCTATTAGCAAAAGGCCTTGCGGTTGTGTCTCCCCCTTCGTTGTGTGACACCTGCGAGGAGGAGGAAATTCTGACAGTTTTGGCTTCAAGAACAGTGTGTGACTTCAATGGCGTTATAAAGTGTTGGCTACCTCCAGACTGATGGTTGCTGTCGAGACTGCACAAACTTTTTTGATTTAGTAAAAAATTAATGAAATGATGAGAAAAATTGCCCACACCTAGGTACCTTGTTGGTCAGCGTCCCTAAATGTATTGATATGGTGATGCGAATGCGTAACAGGCTGGTGAGCTACCAGACACTTCTGAAGAGATCTACGTCTTTTTCCAACAAAAAATAGTACGTCCCTCAGTTTCCTAGTTAGTTGTTGATGCAATGAGATCGCTGCTTGCAGAGACTCGGACAGAAAGATCGATAAGTTCATCCTTCGTGAGAATTATAGTAAAGTACTGATGATTTGCCAGGCACGGCTTTATTCCGCACCCATAAACAGAGAGAAAATGGAAGGCAATGGTTGGTGATAAAACTGGCCACAAGCCTCCCCCCTATAGGTCACTGTCCTCAATCATGCTGTTGGGCCGCATTCTATTTGCAAAGTGGGTGGAGTCGTGACATATCGGTTGACCTCACTTCTTTTCCTTCTCTCCTGCTCTTATCGCCTGTAGTTACCAGATCAGGCCAGGCATGAGCATTTGTTTAACTGGCTGTCAAAAAAAGCGGACGCAGGAATTATTCTGCCTGGGCAAGCCACACTGACCGGTTAGTCGTGCATTGGGGTGTGGAATAAATGCGTCCTAAAAGCTGGTCAGGGGTTATCGTGAGAATAACCTTGGTTCTGCGTCGTGGCATAGCATCCACCCGCGGGAGCTCCGTCTTGCGGTTCAAGACCTGCTAGATTTATGAAGTAGGGTTTTTTTGCATTTGACTCACTTGTGAAAAACTCGGTGGCCTCGGTGGGATTTGAAACCATGTCAGCAATGGAAAGGCTTTAGTACAACCAACGCTCTAGCCAACTGAGCTACGGGAACCGTGAGTTTAATCACACTTGGGTCAAGTTACCCGCCCAGCCTACTGTGATTTATGGATAGAGCGTTGGCTGTAATAAAGCCTTCCCCTCTCTGGTGTGGGTTCGAAGCACACCGAGGCCGCCGAGCTTTTTCACAAGTGGGTCAAATGAATTATTCAAGTCTGCCAAAATCTTCTACTAAATAAAGTTTTTACTGGGTTTACACTGAAGTTGCGAGATGCTAGGATGACTATTAGCGGCTTCATCAAGAAGAATTTGAGACAGAAAGAAGTCGCTTTCTGGAGAGTGAGGATGATTTGGTTTTCTATTGCAATTGTGAAACAAATTTTGAACTTACCCTCTTTACTCGGACTTGCACAGCGAAGGTGCAATTGCACTCCATAATTAACGTGCGTGGGCTTATTGTAATCATTTTGCCATGCCTTTTATTTGTGAGCAGTTGCTTGTTATTAGTCTGTTTCTTAGGCATTTTATAACTTTGTTTACATAGAGGTTTAGCAACCGTTACGCGCTAACGAAACAGCCTTCGGCTCGTCGACGCCGTAACACCGTTTGAATTTATTTCGCCTTCATCGATTGACCGCGGCCGTGTAAAGCTAAGACGCATGCACACAGTTCGCGTCCGGCTGAGAACCTAAATGGTTGCCACACGGCTGACGAGAAATCGTTGTCTCTGACTCCTAAGCTGCATGTAGCTGCAGTAGAATTTGTGCAGTCAACTCTGCCTTCCCTGACTTTATATCTACCCTTTGCATACAGACGCGCAATCCACGCAAGAAATGTAGTACCCATTGAAGGTAGCAGTTCAACTCCGTTTTATGTTGTTAGGTGAAAAATGCAATCGGAGGTAAGTTCTTTGTATCGCCTGCTCCTTTGTACTCGAGTACGCGGAAAGTCTACTCTTACGGTTAGTTTGTGAAGAAGAGGGGCGACAGCGGAAGTTAGATGACGATAGTGGTGTGGATAAGAAGAAGACAAAGAGAAAGTAATGAAATTGGATGTAGCTTATTTGAACAATGCGTCTTAGGAACCAAATGGAGGCATATGCCATAGTTCAGAAACAGGAATATTTACTATGCAATGCTTAAATTGCAATATTCCTCGACAAAGTTGGTAGGTACTACTTAAACATGGAAACAGTATTACTTGCTTACACCCACACCAGGCCAGACACGGAACTCTCAAGCCGGTCTGCACGGAATAAATTCCTCTGCATTGACGATGAGCTTAAGGGCAGCCTCTATAGTTTTATTTTGCAGATGCCATATATTCGTCTGGCTATTAACAGAAACCCGGATGGTGTCTCGGAAGCGTTGCGGAGACAAGGGATGCAGACGGTTACTGCTCACACCCTTGGACTCGTTCCTTTAAACACAGAAAGTCGAGTTACTAGTAAGGGTACTTAACGAACAGTAATGGCAAGGAATACAGCTATCGTTCTGTCCACCTGACAGCAAAACATTCGAAATATCTCTGGGCAACTCGGGCTCCTCTTATGATTGGAAAATTTCACTCGACAAATAAGTGTAGGACTTGACGGACTAGTGCATTTAAGTCTCACTCTTAGGTGCACTAAGATTGCAGACCTATTTTGGCATTTTGCCCGATCCTTTAAACATTTTTGATGTATAAGACGACGATTGATGTCGAACTGACACTGATAGACTCTACTCAGTAGCACGTTGAATCATCGCTAAACCTAGTCTCAGTCTGGTTAGATCGGGCTTCATCCTCCTAAGCAGGTACAAACGTGCTTTGACCCAATTCTCTTTGATTTTGACGTCAGATGTCCATTAAAGCTAATTCTAGTAAACTGCCTTCGTACTAGCAAACTAAGAAGTCCCGACTGAGAAAAGACTGAAACACTGGCAAATGTTTGTTGTGCGTCAATTATTTCGAGCCGTCAGGTTCGCCACCCATGCTCAAAGGAAGAAAATGCAGAACATGAGCACCTTTCCAGCGGTGTGGTTGACTGTCTAGTAGGTCAAACCCAATCAAATGTTTCGCTATGTGTCGCGGCGCTCGTGACCGACCGTACAGTAGGGCAGGTTTGTAGTGACGCAACACTGAACGCCAAAACTCTCGCGTCTACATGCACGTGCGCACCAGTGGCTGTCTGGCCCTTGACAATCCTGGCTCTCCACACCGGCCAAGCATCTTCAAGGCTGACTCACACCTAACCGTGCGGGATGTGACGACCGCACGGTCTCACACAGACTTGGGGACGTCGCAGATGCGGCGGCTGGACGTGCCCTTGTTTGGCAGCCAACTTCCCCAGCCACTCTGCGATAGTTCCGTACAGAATAAACTATCCTCCCAAGTGGCGTCCTGGCCGAGCCAGGTCATAGCGGCCAGGGCCTCCCCTATCAACTTAACCTGTTGCGATAGGTTAAGTGGAGTTACTCGGGGGATGGCACTGATCGATATGGTCTATTAACTGTAAAAATTGGGGCTTTATTGTGTCCTGAACCCCAAGATGATATTCCTCACTGGTGGCCTCCAAGTATCGAGATCGGTTTACCCATGAAGGAGCCCGAAGTTCCACCCAAACTCAGCTAAGAACTAGCTATACGTCCGAGTCAGTAAGTCTCAAATTCGGCGTGGTGGCGCTGAGCAAGGAGTCCCATACTCTTGCCACCCCACTGTAAATTTCTTAACAAAGTCTCCAACCTTGGTTGGCAATCTACCGGTGCAGCATGCAGGCACGACACACTAGACAGCATTACACCCAGGGTCGACTACAGGGAGTGTTAGGCAGCAATTACCTCCAGGTGACTGGCCAGAAGCTGTCGATATGATTGCATGACAAAAACCGAATCCCAGCACTCAGTTTGCGGCCAATCCTTCAAACGCGACAGTAAGTCATGCGTTGATTGAGGTAGCACGTACCATTCACGGGTATTTCAAGTGGCCTGCTTGTCAGGACCTCCTGGTGGATAAGCAGGATTTACTCCGATAGTTCGATCGGATAGGCACAATGCCAGTTCACACGTTCGCACGGAGGCTGACTATGTCACACCGACATGATATCAGCCGCTAATCGCCCTGCTCAAAACCATCAGTGAACTGCATACACAACGCGATCAGAGAACGGCATCAAAGATACAGTGCAAGTTTTACGTCCGTTCTGTCTTCTGGAGTTGGAAATAGAGTCAACTTCAGAAAAATAAGAGTCAATTTAACCCCTTATAGTCGTTATACTCTTATTTAACTTCAGTAAAGCGTAAGTTACAGAAACAAGTTGCGTGGGAAGAAGTAAATTGGTGAGGGGTGGGACCGGATGAGGCGTATGATGAGAGAGACGGCAACTCCCTTTTGGATGCTCCTTCCAGGCAAGCGTAAGTCCGATTATATTTAAAGATCGTCATCATGGTCTTGTAGAGCAACGGCTTCGAAAAGGACTAATCTCCATCGCTCAGTCAGAGAGCCTACCAATTTGCGCCTCCTGAGGTCGTACAACTCATTCAGTCGGCTGGCCTTTTATTCACATGACCACTGACTATGTTACTCATATCCTAAAGAACAGATTTTTATCGAAGTCTACCACATGGGAAGGAGGAATTGATAACATTCCATTCACCTGTGTGAAAATTCGATTTGAATACGTCCCAGAACGTGTGAGGGATGGGGTAACAAAGAAACCACTTGTCATGCGAAATATTGTCTGTGGGGGGGGGGGCACACACACGACAGTTTGACCGTCGTAGTCCGACGATGTCCACCGTATGCTCCATGGAGGAAGTGGAGCAGGGACGGTGACTTGCGCGTTATTTAGTTTAAAGTTATAGAAGACTTGCGCTGCATCTACCGCACTCTCTCCTTCTCCCCCACCTGAGCCCGGTGTCAAGAAAGAGTCAAGAAGACCGGAGGCGGGAGAGGACGCAGGTGGCTGGCGCGGCCGGGTCCCCTAAGTCCTAGCCACCCCTAGGCGTGCCACCACACCTCCCATGTTCGGCATTTGTTAGCGGAGCGCAAACCGAATAACGCATGCCGTGCCCTGATGTGGCCCCCTTGTTGGTTCAACGCATCTACCACGTGGCCCGTTTAGGGGGCACACACACACAAACCTGAATCCAATGTCGCGACAGAGTCAGGAAGACCTGAAGCGTGAGAGGTTACAGCTGGCCGGCGCGGCGGGTAATCGCACCTAGGCGTGCCAGGAAACAATCTGGTTTGGACAAAAATAACCAGGATCTCGCTCGACAAGGGAGCGACTCGGTTCCCAACTGGATGGAAGGACCACAGAGGCCACATCATAAACTAGCAATTGTAGACTGACTTTTAGTCCACTAGTCAGCCACTTCATACAAGCACACAAAGGGTTAATTGCAAGGTTCGGGTTGTCCTGTCTGTTGGTAGCTTTCCGAGCCATGGCTTTTAGTGCACCGTGATATTTTCAAACACGTCAGGTTGGTTAAAATGAAGAATAAGCACAGAGACAGTGGCACTCAATCTCTCTTCCCGTGCCCAGGTATCAGTCCACTGTCCACACCGGTCAGTTGTTTGATGTGGGGATTGGAAGCAGTGGCTGACACAGCTAGAGGGTTTGTTAGCGAATGTCACATACTTGACCTGGCATCCGACAGATCGACCGTCGTAGTCCGAGGATGTTTACTGTATGCGCCACGGAAGGGTGTTGCAGGGACGGTGACTTGCGCGTGATTAAGCTTAAAGTGATAGTAGTATTACGCTGCATCTACCGCTCCTACCCCACCTGAACCCGGTGTCATGACAGAGTCAAGAAGACCGAAGGCGGGAGAGGACGCAGGTGGCTGGCGCGGCCTGAGCCGCCCCTGGGCATACCACTACACCTGGCTTGGATCCCACGAAGTGGGAGTGCCATAAAAGCCACATTAATAAGGAGCCATTGCAGCCTGACTCTCAGTCCGCCAGTCAGCCACTCCACATAAAACACACATTTGGCTAACCGAGCGGTCCAATTTATCCCGTCCGTTGGCAACATTCGAAGCCTCGGCTTTTAGCGCACCGTGATAGTTTCAAGCGCGTCAGAATATTCATGAGGAAAATGCGCTGAGCCGTCGGCCTCACTCTTTACCCCACCCCAACAATCAGACTACCGTCCCAGCCGGTCAGTTTTCTGATGAGAAATTGGCCGCAGCTGCTGGCGACCTCGTCTACGTGTGCTACGTACACGACCTGGCCCGCAAAACCAAGCAGCAGGATTTCACACAACGGGGGGTTGAACGGCTTACATCTCACACGTGTCAGATAGCCAGAGGTCACGTTAAGAAGGAGCCATTGCAGCGTGACTCACAGACCACCAGTCAGCCACTCCACACAACACACATTGGACTGACTGCGAGGTCTGAGTGTAATTGTCAGTTGGAGGCCTTCCAACCCACGGCAATTATCTTTAACGCAATCTCTCCTCATATATCTGAGCCCGGTGCCATCAAAGAGTCAAAAAGACCGGTGGCGGGGGATGGCGCAGGTGGCTGGCGCGTCCGGAGCCGCCCCTGGGCGTACCACCACACCTGGCTCGGATCCCACGGAGTGGTAGTGCCATAAAGGCCACAATGATAAGGAGCCATTGCAGCCTGACTCTCAGTCCGCCGGTCAGCCACTACACACAAAACACACATTGGGCTGACCACACGGTCCGAGTTATCCCGCCAGTTGGCAATCTTCCAAGACACGGCTTTTAGCACGGCGTGATAGTTTCAAGCGTGCCAGATTGTTTATAGTGAGGAAAATGCGCTGAGCTGTCTACCTCACTCCACCCCCACAATCAGACAACCGCCCAAGCCAATCAGTTGTCTGATGTGGGAGTGGGCGCATTGGCTGACGAGTAGGCGTACCCGTCTTCGCGCGCCACAGCACGACATGGCTCGCAAAACGCACACACCAGGATTCACTAAATTAGGGGATATGGAAGAGCCATCACCAGTCATGGCTGCCTAGTGCGTTCTCGACTGGAGGAAGGATCTAGTCCTGCCATTAGTCAAAGGCAGGGTCGCCTTACAACTGAAGCTCCGAAGTGAAAAGGCGTCTTCCGCTGCCAACGTATGAGGAAACAATTTTGAACCGGCTTGATTTAAGATAGAACTTGAACGTCCCTTAGTAACTGCGTGCGGTTATTTCGTCACCAGCAAATTTTAAGGACACGTCTTAGCGCAGGAAGCGTTCCTTCGGCATAGATTAGCGGTAGGTAGCAGGAATAACTCCCGGCCCACAGACCCTCGAAAATGCTGTCGTTTCAGCGGAAAAGTGCCACTGGCTCAGATCACCACGCCCTCAGAGGTACAATTTTAGACATCCTCGAGGTTGGCTAGATCAGACATGACCACAGCTGGGTCAAGTAAATGCAAACTGCCGAACCAGTGATACATCCGAAACTTATTTTGCCCGTTATTTTACGAAAAAACTAACTGTACTTTCAAGCATACTTTGTCATGACGAGTTGGTCGCATGCTGTAGTGCAAATCCACTGACGACTGCCAAATGTATTTATATCTTATAAACTAAGACCTTAACCAGGGGCAACACTAGGGTACAAATTTTACCTGAAGCCCTGACTCGTCCAATCCACATGTTATACAAACTCTTAGAGATAGCCTGGTCTTACATGATGGGTGCCCCTAAGTGTGAGAAAACAGTGTGGACAAATCCAGTTTTAAAAGGCTCATTCACTTTATCAATCTACTTTGTGTATTAGGTGCGCGGCCTATAATGGAGGTTGAGATGCATGAGAGGCTGCGAAAAAGGCTATTCACCGTCTTATTGACAAGTTCAATGTCACCAAAATCGCATCAGTAGTTCGCCAGTTACTATCCCTTAATATCATTCGAATTCATGGATTACTTGTTCGATTTCTGATTGTATCTCAAGCTACCTTCAACATTCACTCATGCTAATGACTCTTGTCAATTCGAAGTTGCCTCGGGTTGGTTATCTATTATGCATAATATTCGCTGTCTGAAAAGTATCATTAGCTATTCCACTTGTCATGTAAGATTACTTTTACTGTTGCTTACCTAGCGGGCTGTACACACCGTCAACTAGAAAATTATCTAAAATTAAACACATTTCAGTCTTTGCAGTACACCAACAGGGTGGCTCATCAATATCAAAGTTTGTCATTGTCTTACCGTCCAATAACAGCGTCTCCTCTTGGTCCAATACTCCTACCTGAACGTACCACCATCAGTCGGGGTTGCCAATTAGGGAGAATATAACAGCCGCCAATAGACGATAGAGTGGAGAAAGAGAATTCTGGGAAGCGGTAAGGGAAGTAGTACGGATAGGTGGTTGCCGTGCTACCAAACCCCTAACATAATTATTAGCTCCCCCTTTCATCGAGAAAGTCGACGGTGAATACACGAAGTACGCATGCGAGGCTGTAGAACCAGCAATTTTTAAATAATGTACCCCTATAGTGCATTAATTACCCTTACATTTTACAGTCTCTGACTCAAGTGTGAATTCGGAACTTCCCCTTACCCCCCAAAAGCGTCTATGGTTCTGCTGACACATCGGATTTAGGAAATCGAATATCCAGAGGGTCATAGAGGTGAATAAGCATGATTTTTTACCGTGCGCTTGCTTGTGCGAACAATATCTCATCGAAGCTGTGGGTAGCTTCTACCATGACGTCTTCCATAAAAGAAGGGCTCGCACATTTCGACGATAACGGCTCTTCTTCACCTCAATGGGCACCTAAGGACGTATCGTTAGATCGTCAGTCGAAGATGTTGATTATGCAGTTGTGCATCCTTGTCTATATCTTCTCGCACTTTTTTTAGCAACTGATCTTAATGTCCTCTTAAAGGCTTGCCATAACATTTGGTAGACAGTGAGGCAGTAGGCAAAAAAACAACTGAAGTAGCCACATGCTTTAAAGCAATGTGCAGGACAGGAATTGTTGTCAGTAATTGACGAAGGCTAACCAATCGCTAACAGAATTCCCTCGTCCCGTTCTGCCTTGGGGCTCATTCTCGAGCCTTGCCAGTAGACGCAGAGCGGCTAGTAGTAGTAGTAGTAGTAAAGGCAGATGCACAATCTCGATCTAAACCGGCAAGACAACGGGTGCGTGGCTTCATGTTAGTGTTGGACTTCCGATCAACAGGTCGCGGGTTCGAACCTCGGGTTGGGCTGGGTATGACTGGCTAATCCAGTTTCTCTGGTCTTTGTCGGCATTTTTGTCAGGGTTGAAGCGCACCGGGCCTCAGCACAACTACTGAAGACCACCCAATAAACGAACAAATGAGGTTTTTAAAATATAAAATGACTGCTCGACGCCGGAAACCCCCAACAGGTGACTTGACAGCGTGATGATTTCACATCCCACATATCTGGTTACTTGAGCTATATAACGGACGTCATTTGGCAAACTATATCTCCTAGTGTTTAGTACGGTCAATGTTGATTTGATACATCGCAACTAACGTAGAGGGTTACGCTGGAACATCCTGTCATAGGTAACTGTCCCCACCGGCGACAACATTAAGGTGACATCACCAGTTCAGTTAACCACCATTCACCGATCTGTGACCATGAAACCACTCGGATGAAAAAAATAGCTTTTTACAAGAAGTCAACATCAGCTCATTGAATGCTCGGGTAAATATTTTTGGCAACTAATAAAAGATTTGACGTCATTCAGCAAACACAATAATTAGTAGTGAGACAGAGTAATCCTATTATGAAAGTTAACAGATCATTATTTCTATTTCTTCGGTATCAGAGGTCATGCACGAAATCGATTGATCAAGCATGTGTAAGTCAGACAGAAAAATGCGCACGAGCAGTTTGGTTGTGGTACAACCGACCTCAAGATATTCCTCGGCAAAAAGTTCAAAACCGGCGCCCCACGCAATAACCCTCACTGGAAAACATGGATCCCTCAACCAAAGTATACGTTAGTAAGAACTTTCGGAGTAAAAAAACGGCGACCTTACAAGGTTTCAGGCAAATGACAAGAGGCCCGAGAAGAGGTCCAACCTGAACGTTGCAGCGTTAGCTCCTAAAAGACCTTTCTGTCGAGTAAAAAAAGACTTCAATTCGAGTACAAAGCAGGCTTTACAAAATTCCCTTCATAGGGTGTGGGTGAAATGTTAAGCAGCACCGGAAAGGGGAGAATTATTGAGTGCAATGGCCGGCGATGACATGCAAGGAGACGAGGCAGGGAAATTTGTCGCATGTTGGAACGACGAGAAAGAACAAGCAAAGGAAGGAGTAAGACAAAAGAATCACTAGATCGCCTCGTTGGGACCTGGCTGTGGGGGGGAAAAACAAGATTGTGAGGAGTGGCTGAAAGAGCGCTGCCGCGGCTGAAACGATTCACTCGCATCAAGCGACATACACTTAGGTTGCAGGGTTGCGGTGTTAGTGGAACCAATAACGACAGCTGGACCGGTAGTATTGGTTGTGGCGGCGGCAGCAACAGCAGCAGTAGAAGCTAAATGCACTACCTGTGACATTAGATCACAGAAAGGATTCTGTGAGAGGAATGTGTTTGTTGACAATGGTGGAGGAGCACAAGACATAGGCAGGGTCGTTGGGGATACGCAACTGCCAAGACTGACAGCAGCCGTCAACAACGATTCTGCCGTCGGTGAGTGACTAGCCTCACCACTCTTTCTTGAGAAGGACTTTCCTGAAGGCATAGATGCGGCAACGGAGGTCGGCTGTCCGTTGGCTGTCTGATGGTGAAAATGGGTTCTCAGATGAGAAATAACGTTACTTAGAACGGGATAGCGATTGCGAGCCACAGAGAACCGAACAGCGCAAGTACGTTCCCGTTTCTCGCGGCAGAGATGACAGTAGAAGATGCCCGTGATGCGTCGACTCCCTCCTGGTGGAGAGGAGACTTCCATTTGGATGTCAAAATCCTCGCCACGAACAAGTTTAGCGTTAACGAATTGACGCGCCGCTAGACGGCAAGCACTGGCCGATGAGTGCTCAATCAGTCTACTTAGATCGACGTTCGAGTCGGTATCAGGTTGGAACTGTGGATAGGCTGGCAACTTGAGAGAGCTGGCCGACAGAGAAGATTCCGATATTGCCGCAGGGAAGCCCGAGCAAGGTGCTAAGGTCAACTCGTCGAGGATTCGCTTGCGACCGATCAAAGTGTTTTCATTCAAATGGCTAGCGAGAAACTCAGTGCGTGCGGTAGCCAAAAATTCGCTGGAAGGGACAGATGTGCTGGGGTTGGTTATAGAGGATGAAGAGTAGTCAATAGAAGATAGGGGTTGGTCAAAGGACGGTTGTACGTTCGGCACATCGGAAAGTGGAGAACTGGAGACTGGGCAGGTTGTGGGGAGTCATGACCCTTCAAATGCACTTCATTGAGAATCGGGCTGCTAGAGTGAGGCTCCACGGTCGAACTTGAGGTGGATGTCCAACACCCCGAATCAGCTGATGTAGACAGCGTAAGATGCGTCTGAGTAACAGCATCCGTTAGCACATAGTGGTAGGAATCACTACAATTCTCGTCATAGTTTGCGCTTGGAGTAGAAGACGGGGTCCGTAGTTGAGAGACGACTCCTGCAAACTCGCCACGCATAGTTGGTGACTGGTGTTGATCTTGTGTTCTCCGCAACTCCTCGATAGCCAAGCGAATACCACATATTACACCCGCAGGAAGGCGAAAATGAGAAGGGTGGCGAGCGAACACCGGCCCAAGGTACCGTGCACGCAGCCTTTTCGATGCCATTAACGAACAGGCCGTAATTACAAACTCTTCGACCTGCTTTATGGCTGAATCATTTAAGCACATGACGACGGCAGGGGAGTCAAAGCCAGCCAATTCAAGGCAGTTGATAACGTACTCCGAGCGGATGTACTTACCGAGAACAGATCGCAAACTTGGATCCATAGAACTACTCTGGGAATGGAAAACACAATATGGTAGGCTTCTGTCGCGTTCACCATCCTGTCGGTCAGAGTCGGGTTCGCTAGAGGAGTCAGTATCATGTGCATCGGCAGAGTTTTTGATAGCCGAATTTTCCCTAGCGGGGTTATGATCTATCACACGAATTTTCTTTATTTGGCCTTCTGGAGACATTGTTGCATTCATGCAACTGGTGGAAGCATTCGCAAATCCTCGCTTTTTTAGGCTCTGAAGAGTGGATAGTTCGGATGATACGTCGAAAGAAGACAATGTGGTGGTAAATTCGGTTGTCATTTGTCTAATAAAAGTCCGCATTCAATGCATAAGCAGACCCTGTGAAGCTTTTGAGGATACCCATCCATCTGGACCCTACAATTGAGAATCATGGATTATTTATGCGAGACGATGCACGTGAAACATTCCTGGCGTTTTGGGGACAAAAAGCCAAATCATCCAGACCACAAGAGTTCAAAATAAATCAACAGTACCAGTAGAGTTGACCGCACACCACTGACGCGACCATAGAGAGCCTCGTCAGCATTCATGAAGCTGCTTACGCTAAGAGCTAATAAACGGGACACTATTAATTCCCAGAGTCCCATTGGAGTAAAAATGATCGTGTTTGCATCGCAGAATATATAAGTGCAGAATGATTTCATAAGCAAACAATTATAACACTCTATTGACAAGTTGCTCATTCTCTGACACAACTCAACTATGCTTTTAGGAGTGAAAACGCGTCGTAATGTCGAATTTGCGTGAGATGGATCTACTGAAGTCTATAGGTTTTGCATAAATACTGTGGCACCTTGGCTCCGTGAGAGGCCTAAAAAGGTGTTGGAGAAATGGGATCATTCTTGATGATTGGGGCATGGCGAACTTTCGCAGGTGGTTTTAAAATGACGGTGAAAAAAGGGGCAATCAAGTTAATTTATATGCTGGACATGTATGCATAGAAAAAGTATTCGCAACTATGCGCATTCTTTTACCAGATCTACCAGCAAATGGCAACTGTAACCTCTTGTTGACTGTGCGGCAGCGTTCGCATCTATTCATTGTAGCAAGGCAGTTATGTGAGAGGATGAACAAACCGTACCGGAGAGATTTATTGATGTGATAAGAGCCAAAACAATTTTACCATTGCCAGCAGTTTTTATCAATAACCTCTTCGAACTGTTAGACACCCACTATGGCGTTGGAGCAGGTTGTACCCTGCCGTCCATCCTAATTAAATACGCTGACAGTATCTGCATCAACACATCAAGGTTGATGACCTTCAGAACGCCTTCTTGAGTTGCATCGATGGCCAGAAGAATATACCTCTAGCGGTTACCGGGTTATTTTGAAAAAAAAGAAAGCAAAGTCAAGGCGAAATGGTAGGGGGTAAGTATAATGGTTTTAGCCTCAGTGCACTTCCATCTATGTCCTAGGAATGCATTGGACGGGGCACCACTATCGGTCCGGTTCACCCTGCCCTGCCCTCCCTCCACCCCTTGAAGGGTCTTTCGGCAAACTCGAAGCTGACGGCAGAGGCCTTGCTCGGGACGCCTGAGGAATATTTAGTTTTTTCGTCGCTAAATATTTTCGTCCGGCGCAGCCGCCTCACGGGCGGAACTGAGGACAGAGGCCGGCAAGTATATTCAAAATGCCTGGGCTTACGTACTTCAGGAATCATTGGGGTTGTGGAAGTTATGGTGTGGCCGATTGCCAACTGACGCAAAAATCGGCCGCCGAATGCACGGTTATGATACCATGCAGGGATATGGAGTACCTGAGAATTACACATCGACTTGGTATGCCGGGCACATCAGGAAAAGAAAACTATCTCATGCGGTATTTTGCACATCTGCCAGTCAGATACTTAGCTGTATGCTAGAGCAGCTTAGTTTTTCTTGCTATAGCAAGAAAAACTCAGCTGCTATCAAACGGTTGTGTTATCGGTAGGTACGCAAACCGGTAAACAAAGAAGTTCAAAGGATTCGCATAAGCTTAGGGTGAAAAACTACGGTAACAAATTAATATGTCAATAAACAAAAGATATATGTGAGTATACTCTAAAATATGATGGAATCGTGCAAAAACTAGTCGAACAGCGAAAAACGTATATTTACAGCCCCAGCACCATAGACAGCTAGCAGAAACAGCGCAATATAACAAATTTGTTAAAGTAGGAAAGTCCTCTGGCTAACAGTCAACCAAGCAGTAAAGGGTAGCTTTTATAGAGGGGGTACGCTGGTTTCTTGTTACAAACGAAATTTTGGAAATGTGTTCAATAATAATTATGGAAAGAACATTTATCAGTAGATATGTTAAAGCGCATTCGAAGACTCCTGTGCGTCTAGACTTTCCGATATAATTTGCATGAATGTGAAACTTTAGCTTACTGTTGGAGCATAAGAAGATTTCTGGAAAGGTCAGGGTTAGATGTTGCGCAACTAAATGATGGCTAACACCCTTGGAGCTAAGAAGCTTCCTGTTACAATATCCAAAACTAGACTGTAGGTTTACAAACACCTCACTGGGTGCCGAAGTTCATTTAAACTAAATCTGGCTTCAAATACCAATGGAGGATGGCATAGCCTGCCTCCAATTCGTCAAGTTGGTGGGATGACTAAGAAGCAGCAAAGCATTTTCCCCAAAACCCCGGCTGTGAGTCTTATGGGCACCGCGGTAATAGGGGCTACACGGGCGAGGCCTTCAGGATGGCATGCATTTGACTTGCAATCAAAGAGATTAAGCTGGCTATTTTCGTGAGCTAGTGATGCATAGACACGTTGTGTCGTTCTGGAAGCATCCAAAGCTCATGATGGCAGTGGCAAGGCAGTAGTTTTAATATTCGATACAAACTGTGCTGTGCAATGCCGAATGTCAGGAAAAGAAATTCTTTCATTTCAAAGCCCAGCTTCTGACTTCAAGACTCAGCAAACTGAGAACACAGGTAAATGCTCATTTAACACAAGTGCAATAATCAGTGAGTCTATAAAACCCTCTCTCCGAACCCCATGGTTTACTGCCTGATTTATATACTACTGCAAGAAATGGACGCAGAGAAGGACTTGGGAATGCGAATTACGACCGCGTTTAAACCCTCGCTGTAGTGCTCAAAGATATTCAAGTCTGCAATGTCCGTTCTGTAACTTGGCAGGTGGTCTTTCTCTGCCTTCGATAACGGTTGTTTCGCTTAAGCCTTACGAAACTTTGTACGGTGGCAAATAGAATTCGCTATCCGGGCTTGGAGACCCTGCACCGTGAAGGAACTCTGCATCTTACAAAAGATTCAAAAGCGTGAACCCACAATTTTGCCTGAACATGACGCACTAACCTATGAAATACGTTTGTCTAATCTCAATCTCTTGCCTTTGAATTACAGATAGATGATAGGTGACCTGATGAAAATGTTTCCAATAAATATCGCTTTTTCGGGATTTCCGATCAGTATTTATGAGGAAGTTACTACCCAATCTTAATAATCACGATTAAACTGAATTCTTTCTATGTTTGGATGTCAATGTTTGTACTGATATACTGTATCACATTCTAGGTCAATTCATTTGTCGTTTTGTTCTCCGTAAGAAAATACTAAATGTCAAGAATGAAGTCTACCTTCCTTTTCCTTTCCGACGTAGACTGCGTAGACGATCGCGTCCTTTTCATCTAAAAACTACACTTCCGTCCTGCCCTTGATCCAACAAATCTTTGAGCCGGCTAAGATGGTGGCTGAAGAAAAACCGCAAACCCATGATGTCAAATTTTCTGAAAACCCTTAGTTAAATGTTGCTTAACTCTTTTCACGCAAAAAAAACGCAAAGAAATACGCAGCATCCCATACTTTGAGACGCCTTAGGAAACCCCATAGCTGAGGCTTAGTTGACGACCGAAAGCTTAAATGCTTTCTTGTCCAGAAATTTTAGTGAGCATTCGGTAGCTCCCTTTCCAACCATCAAGGTTTTGGCCGGTACCATCCTCGAAACTATAACGTTCACCCCCTGGGAAGTGACTGTAGCCATGGGGCGTTTTTGTAAATCTTACAGTCCTGGACTAGATGGTGTCCCGGTCAGCGTTCTTAAGGCTGGTCTAAATGATATCTTTACGTCCCTTCTTTGTTAGATATTTAATCTTGCTCCTGAAAGCGAACCATTCCGCATGTTATGGAAGGAATCACAAATTCTGCCTATACCCAAACACAACAAATTTACGTCATTTGACGAGTTATGGCCGCTAAATAAATTTCCACTAGCCTCAAAGATCTTGGAGACCTTGGTAAAAGACAAGATGATGCGTCACCTAACGGTGAACAATCTTTTTACTGCGGCTCAGCATGGTTTCCTTGAAAAAGATCTTGTGACACCTGTCCACTTTTTCTCTCTCTTTTTGATCATCTTATACAATCTAGATATACTTAGCACCATTTATTTCAATTTCACTAACACTTTTCCTCATGTTGACTATGCTATCTTTCTGCTGAACCTTGCCTCCTTTGGCATATGTAACAAGCTTCTGCAATTAATATCCTCATATTTTGATTAACGCACACAACGAGTTAAAATTTCCAATGTTACCTCCAGCCCTACACATAAATAGGTTTATTGATTTGGCACTGCTTGGCGCCGTCAAATCCTTAGAACACAGGAAAAAACCTAAAACAAACTCCTCTTTTCATTAAACACTTAAGCTTTGGTTTGTTTGTTTGCTTAAATAGCAGTGTTGAAATGACGAGTTTGTTTTAAGTAAAAAAAACCTGTTTTCCAAGGTTTAGAAATAGCAAAAATGAAGTTAAAACAGCTATACAGAATGAAGATGAATGTATCAGGGAAAAAATATTTAGAGTCAGGACTAGTCTGTTATTGACGTTCGAGGGTATTCATTTGACAGAGGTAGAAACGTCGGCGGTCGATTCGAAGGGATAGGTACTTCCAATCAGATGCGAGCACAGTCGATTCCGGTGTGGGGTCTGCCGAATAATTAGACTTAGTTGACTGATTGCTAAAAAGGTGAAAATAGATTAGGAGCAAGAAGAGTTCAACGGTAAGAAACTTTCAATGCAGTCATACAGTCTTCATATTTGTATTATATATCACAGTGTTGATTATGTTTGATCTAGCTAGTACCATTCGTTTCATAAAGCTATATCAAAACCTAGACGTGCGGCTCATTGCGCATTCGAATAACATAGAGAATAAATGATGTTAAAAATGGAAAACAAACATACTACTAACAGACACTACTAACTACACATGTGACGAGTAGAGTTATTCAGGTTAGCGTGATTGGTCCACTCCTATTTTGCCTTTTTAACAACGATGTTCCCGATTCTTTTCAGTACGGTAGATCCTTTATGTACGCTGCGGATTTAAAAGTTGCCTATTGATATAAACCGGCCGACCGCAACATCGAGCTTGAGCTTTTAAAATAAGGATCTTCGGGCCTTCACTAAGTGTTATTGCACATGATGATTTTCCCTTTCTTGGCACAGATGCTCCATTATGATTGTTGCGACAAGCATCAGTCCAAGCTAAGCATAGATGGTCACAAACTAAACGTGTCCGGAGTTATAAAGGATCGGGGCCTATCTTATGCCAGAAGGCTTAATTTGTCAGAGCACTGTAACTTGCTTGTCTCGAAACAACGCCGAACTATTGGGTTTATTTTCAGAAATAGTAAACCGTGAATATTAGAACCAGCCTTTATAAAATGAACGTCAGACCTCGTCTGGAATACTGCTCGTTTCTATTTAGCCTTCTGCACGCTAGTTAAGGGAAGAAGATAGAATCGGTCAAGTATTTCTTTGTTCAAATATTTCTCTTCAGAACACCGAAACTTGTCCTTAATAAAAAGCTGTTAGCTTACTAACCTCGACCCGTTGTGGCTTCGCAGATTACCGAACTGACTATTTTTATAGTTAATTTTTTTTACATAATCGTAACTCCCTTAACTCACTTTTTACTTTGAGGCAGCTCAAACACTCGGCGCACCAGGCATCGAGATGTCTTTTTATTTCTCCCTTTAGCACGCATAATTAGATACCGCCAGGTATTTTCCAGAGAACGCCATAGCAATCACGAATAAGCTAATCAGAAGTATCAACATTCCGCAAAGCTATCTTTTGTTTAAGAGAGCTGTCACTAGCTTTCTACATTCAGGACACATTTCACGAATTTCGGGTGCCAACTTGGTGGAATCTGTCTTCCATTTTGATGGCGTTCTTGGACTCGGAACCATGTGCCAGGCTTTATGCTAAGGAAAATATTGTTGGCTCTGTGGTACGTTATCGACTAATTCCTAAGTCAACAGCGAGCAACCGTTCGCCGACACAGCTTTACCTGGTGCAGAATACCGGATCTATAATACTGAACGGAGAACAACTACGGTGTTCACCTGTGTCAACCCTTCCCGTTCCGAACATTTAATCATTCAACGAGCTGCAGTTTTTTCTCCTTAAAACACTTGAAAGAACGATCGGGAGTTTTTTCCACTGTCAGCTCGATCCTCTAGAGTATATCTCTTTTGAACCTGCCTGTACACGGACAATAAATAAATAAACATTTTGATTCATTTACGGTCAGGACTATTGCCTTGTACCTGGAGACTTAGTCAAGCTAACAACAACCACGAACTTAGGAGGTTATGCATTCAAACTACGTGTGACTGGAACCAGGCTGGACACACGAAAGTTCTTCTTCTCCAACCTTGTGGTAGAATCAGGCATTAGTACAAAACCGTAATATGTTCAACCTTCATGTGGCAAATAAGATCGTTGTATGTTGGAAAGAGTGGATTCACAAAATATTAGTTCATTTACGTCCCACCCAACAAACTATGTGTAACAGTTACGTTGTGCTAGAACCCGCGCAATGTCACACTAGCAAGACGTGTCACACAAGGATTTCATGCACACTTGTGAGGCAAATTGGCATCCAGAATTGCAAAAGCCGGGACCCACACCATTGCTGCTGAGAAACCCCAAGGTTTCACCATAATATGTGATTAATATAAGGCCCAATGTTTCTTGACCAGCAATAAGAACTTACTCCACACTAGTTGAACAGTTCTCGTTTGGGAAATTATTAACATGATGGCAAAGTTTGTACATGATATCACCTAAGGCCACCGTTTTAATGCGCGTTTTGGATGGAGTCAAACATATATCAATGATATTTGCATAGTACAGTCTTTCTTTCAAATCGACATTTACACTTTTTGAGGCTACGATATTTAGTAGAAACGGTCCAGGATATGACTGGTGTATTTTGAAGGTACACTATCATTATTGTACGCATTTATGGTACAAGCGCAAAATGGTACCCAAACCAGCATAGTGCATATAACGATTTACCTATATTGCTAAAGTAGGGGCGTTGAGCTTCAATAAGCTATATCCCTTTGACTGATTGTCTTGTACGCCCCCAGACGTAAATATTTATTGAACGGCTTATATGGGTCGGAGATAGCCTCGTACCTAATGCCTTTTAGTTTGTCAGTTGGTTTTGAAGTCCTCGATATGTGCAACAGCACTTTCCTTCGACTCATTGGCTTGCACTCCCCACACTTTAATTTTTAGTAGAACGTTAATACATGGCAGGGATATCGTTGTAGCTTACGCATCTTAGTCTGCCGGTCAGTTGTGCATTCATCGATATGCGTCGCCGCACCTTCCTTCGACTGAATGCCCTTCAATCCCCACATGGGAACAACGGTCAGCTTTCTTTCATTCATATGGCCTTCGGTGATACATAAATTAAGCACTTACAAAGCAAAGTTATAAAGTAAAAATTCATTAATGAAGAGAATTACGTTAGAGTTAGGGTTTTTATCTTCTCATCAGTAGATCGTGCGTTCAGGTCTCGGGTGGCACCACCTGGGGTTTTGTATGACTGACTGATGATGGCTAATGGGTCAGAAATGGTCATTTCAATCTCCCTTGTCTTTTCAGGCAATTTTTATGTGCCTGTGATACTAGGCGCTGTGCTGCTGATGACGGGGCTCTAGTGTAAGCCCCAAGGCAGAAGGGGACGTTTGAGTCTCGTTAGCGATTTTTGAACATTTGTCAACAAATGTTGCAATAACTGTTTGTCTTGACCAAGGGTATTGCACTGGACGAGTCTGCGCCATATACTCCAGAAACGTGTCCTAGGCCATTGTTAGATCCTTCCTGTTAAACCAAACCACACTCGGTATTGTGCTTTGTTTAGGTGTTCCCAGAGTTTTCCACATCTTATAGGTCCTCCTTCTGGGAGTTTTCGTTTCGGGTGACTCAAGTATTCTTCAATGACATCTGTCTCCCCATTGTGTAGTCCAAGATATTTCAACCATGGTTGCCTGTAAATTATTGATATCCTTTTGGTGTGAGATTGTGATATGCCATCCGTTCTTTCTTGAAAATTATGCTACTTCTGATAACTACGGCCTTCCTCTAAACGAGGTTATGAAATTCCCCCCTTACTTAACGAAGACAATAACTTGGTTTTCGTAGACTCTGACAAGGCAGAACTGTTTAGTGCGTTCTTTGCAAATCCTCTTACGTTGGAATCTGACACGGTTCCGACGTTTCAGGCATCCTCATTGAACGTTATCAGCACCATTGGTTTCTCCTTAGAACTAATTCGTAAGCAAATAATTCATCTAAAAACTCACACTCTTCGGGGACTGACCGTATTCCAAACTCAGTTATTAAGAGAGTGCTGAGCTTCTCCCGATCGCTTAGCCCTATATTCTCCGTTTATCTTCTAAACGGATTCTTTCCTGACTCATGGAGGATATCTATTATTCTTCCTGTCTTCAAGTCGGGATCTCGTTCGGACGTACATAATTATCGAGGCGTTCACAAAACCCAGACTCTAGCAAAACCTTTTGAAAAATTATTTTAAATCAAATTCTTGACTTTTGCCTAGAAAATAAGCTCTTAATCAACTCACAATATTGTTTTCTACCTGGGAGATCATGCGAAGTGTGTCACTTAGCTTTCTTAACTTCGTCACCTCCCTTCGTAATGAGCAGCAGTCAGTGGTTGTGATCTACTTTGACCTGAGCAAAGCCTTTGACAAGGTACCGCACAGACGTCTTCTGGTGAAACTGGAAGCCATCGGCATCCGGCCTCCTCTCCTTGACTTCATTGGTTCCTACTTGTCTAACCGCAGCCAGAAGGTCTAAGTAGGTAATAGCTTTTCAACGCCTCAGCCGATCACGAGTGGCATTTTTTTAAGGCACGGTTCTCGGTCCTTCTTCTCTTCATTCATTACATAAACGAAATTTCAACTTAACTCACAAATTCACAAAATGTCATTTATGCTGACGATCTCAAGTGAGTTAATTCATTTTCTAAAGACACTGTCAATAGTTGCGTTGATAAAATCAACACTGATCTACTTATGCTCTCACGTTGGAGCTGTAATTGGCAGATGGAACTTTCTCCATCCAAGAGTAGTTTCATGTGTTTTGGCCCCGCCAAGCTTTCTGGACCCCTAGTATTTCAAAATAGTACACTTTTAGAACGATCAACTGTAAGAGACTTAGGTCTAAGTTACACGAGTAAGCAAGCGTTATCGCCTCATGCAGACCGAATTTCTGCAAAGGCTGCACAGATATGCGGTTTTATATCACATAATTTCTTTCTTCAGGAAATAAAGTTAAACCTATGCCGCATGTTTGTTCTTCCTATCCTTGAATACTGCTGTCCCCTCTTTGGGCTGATGAACGGCTCTGACCGCAGTTAGATTGAAAAAGTTCAGAGGGTTTTACTCGAAGACTATTTTCTCTTCCTGGATCCAGTATCTCTTATACCGATAGATGCCAGTTAGCAAACATTCAATTTCTGTGGGTTAGAAGACTCGAAGCCGGTCTCTGCTTCCTGTTTCGCGTTAACTCTAGCCCAAATCTCCCACAAATTAACGCTCTCACACCGGTAGATCGACCCTATGACACTCGTAACTCCTCCATGATCATTTCACCACCTATTAGCTCCACAACTAACCGTTCTCAGTTTTTGCCTCCAAAATGCTTTCATATGGAATAATCTTCCACTGCAAATTACGTTTTCGTCTACATTAACTATTTTCAAAACCAAATTACGCAAACATTTAACTTCGGAAGATATAAAATCCTTATTGTCTTTTTCCTTCCTAAACTCGCAACTTTTGGATTTTGAAAAGGGTCCTCCTGGTATTTGAGGCAGCTCCCTTGATATTATATTGGTCTCTAAAAATATTTCCATCATTCTCTGCAGAGTCTATCTTTGCATTCACTTTTTCGTCCCCTCCTTTTAAACTAGCATCACCAACTCTTGACAACCTTGGTACTTTCCTCCGATTTTGCATTCCTGATGATGGTCTCCAGGTTCAGTTGATGATCGAGGCGGGTTCTGATGGTTTTGCCTCTTTGGTGGTGGACTATGCAGTCAGCAAGGTCGCATCTCGATGATGATCTCGTGACCTCTTATGTCCCATCTTTTTTTCGAACCTGTTGTCCACGATGAGTTCCACCTCTCTCACCTCCACTGCATCGCAAACTCTTGACAACCTTGATACTTTCCTCCAATTTTGCAACCCCGACGATAGTCTCCCGGTTCAGTTGATGATCAAGGCGTGCAGTCAGCAAGGTCGCATCTCCATGATGATCTCATGACCTCTACTGTCCGCTCTTCGTTTTGATCCTGGTGTTCACGATGATTTCCTCCTCTCCCACCTCCACTGGTGGTTACAAACAGTAGCTCTGACTGCTATATTATCTCTCACAGGACAAGGAACGTTCCGAAACCTCATACGTTGTGAGCAACATCACAATACTATCCCATTGCAACTTACTGTTAATTTTTAAGTGAAGCAGTTTTTTCTCCTAATTTTATTTTAAATTGGCGGCTTGCCGAACTCCGCCTCCGATTTAACCCTAGGAGTTTTTTTACTGCTTCTATTCTAGTTCACCGTATGTGTCAAAGATTGTTGACTATTGTTTTAAAAATGGCAAATCGTTCTGAATCAGATATGCCTACCATACTACTCATTTATGCTGTTCATATGGATGTTCACATAGTGCAGCAATTATCCACTTTGTATTTATTTATACCGTGATACTAAGTTTGAAACGACGGGGCTCTCTGGGCCTTAAATATACAATTTATTATTATTATTATCTCCAGTTTCTATTGTTGACTTGGCTGAACATGTCCTTCCTCTAGCTTGTTCATACATCTCAAACACTCAGTACTGTCTTTGGAGCCATCCTCGGATGTACGCTGGGTGGCCATAGTTTCGGCCGTCCAAACTTCAACTACTTGGTCGCCCAGTTGTCTTGTTTCCTTCCACAGCATGGCTTTGTAGACTTCACGGCACTTTTGATACTATCTTCCAACGGTGCTCTCTGCTACTTTGGCACTCAGTATGCAATGCATCAGTCTCTCTCCTCTTACGAATTCAAGGCTTATCCTCATAATCATTGCCACTGTTGTTTGGCTATTTTTCATCACAGACTCTGTTCTAATCAATCTCCACCGCCAACATAGTCATTTTAAGTCATTTTATGGAGGAAATTATATTTTCGCTCTTGAGCTCTCTATTCGCATTCAAAAATGGCAAAAGAATATATATTTACAACCGTAAAGCAGACAAATTTAAATGTACGCTTATCAATATGTGTGAGCCAGGTGCAAGCTGCCACTACTGACACAATCTTCATTATATGTACAATAGGTTTTCAGCAAATTACTATATACTTAGCTTTTAAAGGTCTCAACAGTTTCTTAAAGGACCACCTCGTAAGGGCGTCCGTTCCATGCTCCAATGACCCTCTGAGAAAAGGCGTTCCGTCGGACGTCCATATGGACCAATTTCTTCTGCAGTTTAAAGGTATGACCCCGCAGATAGAACGTTTCAGCCACTGCGAAGATGTCATCTAATTTCAGGGCACACTCACGGCTTCTGCTAATCCGGAAGGTTTGGATGATATCACTGCGTAGTTACCTGTGATTCGGAGGAAACAAATAAGGTTCAGCCATTCTGGCTTCACAAAACATGTGACTAAGATTCTTGACCCTTTTCGTTGCCCTCGCCTGCACTCGTTCCAGCTTAGATAATCCTTTTGAAACAACGGACGCCAGGCCTGAACGGCATACCCCAAGTGAGCTCGAACAAATGCTCCGCAGGTTTTTCTGAGAAGTTCCTTATCAATCTGCAAAAATCCTGGTCTGAACGCGAATAAGACCTGTGTAGCGCGTTAAACTGCCTTTCGAAATTCTGAATATTATTTGAGTGAGGAGTTTATTAGAAAACCGAGGTCCTTCTGTTCCTCGACATTTGCAAGTAGGTGCCCATCGAGAAGGTATTGGTAGGAATCATCCTCATCACTGGTCCTTCTGGTACTGAGTCTTAGAATCACACACTTCCAAACGTTTAAACGTTAGAGCCAATAAGCATACCAGTTGTTAAGACGGTTGAGACTCTCTTGAAGTGCGTGCCTGTCGGCGTCATATCTGATGGCTCTCCACAATTTAACATCATCAGTAAAATTGATTGCGCTGCAACCCAGGTCATGGAAACAGTCGTTGGATAACGGCACTAAGACGGGGCCTTATGGGAAACCACTATGAACAGGAGAAGGTGTTGACTTCGAGGTATCGATGCACCTGGTGTGCAACCCTCCTGTAAGAAAATCTGCAATACATGTTAATAGCATTCCTCCTAATCTGATTTCTGAAAGTTTATAGATTATACGTTTGTAAGGGACACTGTCGAACACCTTATTGAACTCAGTATAAATGACATCAAAGCTGCAACCTTCGTCCAGTGCGCGAGATCACTGAGCGAGAGCAATCAACTGGAAAGACAAGAGTGTTTATAGCTAAAACCATGTTGGAACTGTGAGAGTAATCGGTTCTCTTCCAGGAAATTCTCTGTCACCTTTTTAAGTATAGATTCCATTATTTTACAGCAAACACAGGTAAGGCTGGCAGACCGATAATTTTTGACAGTAGAACAAGCCCACTCTTGAATATGGGGTATATATTTGCTGCATTTCATTCGTATAGCAGTCTTCCTGATTCAAATGATGAATGGAATATATGCTTAAGTGGGTTTGAGAGTCCGCTCGCCGATTCTGTCAAGAAGCGTTCCGGTATATTTTCCAGACCAGATTACTTTGCATCTATGAGATTGCCACACTCGTTTCACTGCAGGTGCCGGAAAGGCTATATATTCAAGCAGTAGACCGGCGTTTAAAACAGCTTTGATGACATTAAAGAGCTGAAGTTAATTTTCCCTTGTGAATACCGAAAACACAGAACTGACCAAAGTAAATGGCTTTCTCACCATTTTCAAAGAATTTCTATAACCTTCCTATCCATAAGTGAGCAGTGTACCTTTAAAATACACCAGTCATCTCCTGGACCGTTTCTACTAAATATCGTAGCCTCAAGACATGCAAAATATAGATTTGAAAGAAAGACTGCGTCATGCAAATATTATCGGTATATGTTTGACTCCATCAAAGGGCGCATTAAAACGGTGGCCCAAAGTGATATCATGAACAAAATAGCGGACGTTCATGTTCAGCCAAGTAAACAATAGGAACTGGAGATCACTGAAGGCCGTAGTAATCAGAAGTAGCATAATTTTCAAGGAAGAATGGATGGCATATCACAAACTTACATCAAAAGGATATCAATAATTTACAGGCAACCATGGTTGAAATATCTTGGACTACACGATGGGGAGACAGATGTCATTGAAGAGTACTTGAGTCTCCTGAAACGAAAACTCCCAGAAGGAGGACCTATAAGATGTTGAAAACTCTGGGAACACCTAAACAAAGCACAATACCGAGTGTGGTTTGGTTTTAACAGGAAGGATCTAACAATGGCCTAGGACATGTTTCTGGAGTATGTGGCGCAGACTCGTCCAGTGCAATTCCCTTGGTCAAGACAAACAGTTATTGTAACATTTGTTGACAAATGTTCAAAAATCGCTAACGAGACTCAAACGTCCCCTTCTGCCTTGGGGCTTACATTAGAGCCCCGTCATCAGCAGCACAGCGCCTAGTATCACAGGCACATAAAAATTGCCTGAAAAGACAAGGGAGATTGAAATGACCATTTCTGACCCATTAGCCATCATCAGTCAGTCATACAAAACCCCAGGTGGTGCCACCCGAGACCTGAACGCACGATCTACTGATGAGAAGATAAAACCCTAACTCTAACGTAATTCTCTTCATTAATGAATTTTTACTTTATAACTTTTGCTTTGTAAGTGCTTAATTTATGTATCACCGAAGGCCATATGAATGAAAGAAAGCTGACCGTTGTTCCCATGTGGGGATTGAAGGGCATTCAGTCGAAGGAAGGTGCGGCGACGCATATCGATGAATGCACAACTGACCGGCAGACTAAGATGCGTAAGATACAACGATATCCCTGCCATGTATTAACGGTCTAATAAAAATTAAAGTGCTGGGAGCACAAGCCAATGAGTCGAAGGAAAGTGCTGTTGCACATATCGAGGACTTCAAAACCAACTGACAAACTAAAAGGCATTAGGTACGAGGCTATCTCCGACCCATATAAGCCGTTCAATAAATATTTACGTCTGGGGGCGTACAAGACAATCAGTCAAAGGGATATAGCTTATTGAAGCTAAACGCCCCTACTTTAGCAATATAGGGTAAATCGTTATATGCACTATGCTGGTTTGGGTACCATTTTGCGCTTGTACCATAAATGCGTACAATAATGATAGTGTACCTTCAAAATACACCAGTCATATCCT
>WEDG01000046.1:0-58785 GCA_017591395.1 Schistocephalus solidus | reverse complement strand
TTCGGTATTACTTCGTTCAGTTACGTATTGCTACCATGACTTATGGTTGAAGGAGAAAAACCTGTTGCTCCTAGAGTGAAAACAAACGTTAGGTATGAAACCAACCTGCTGATGAGAACGTTTGAGCGTTAAAACGCTCTCATCGTGGGACAAAATCATTTTAACGGCAAGGCTGCACTCCAGCTTCCCGGTGTAGCCTTGATCTTACTGCGGATCAACTGGCTATATAAGCGTAACCACCGATGATTATACACAGGGGAACCTTCACAGGCATCATCCGTATGCGTAGGGTCGAACGAGGAAAGGATCGAAGGCACGGTAGAATTTCCAGAGAAGCGACCAGGAAACTCTCATTGCTGATTTTCAGAACCACCCAGAGAGAGCCCAGAAACGCTCGTCAACAGTCCGTGTTGGGTTACCACCACGACACTGATCTCTGAGGGCATTCGAAGCAGCAGGTGGTTGCTTCTGAGCGAAGTATTAGAGGATGATGGAAACCGATAATCGAAGTAGAGTGCATTAATTACGAACTGCTGGATCAGATGACAGCGGGCACCCAGGTCGTTGCGTAAAATAAAAGCGAAAACTCGCTGAGCATGGCTGAGGCGAGGTGCAGTGGGACAATATTCCACCTAGCAAAAGCTTATAGAGGAAAGTAGCAACATTTCTGGCGCGTTGTTTGAAGCTGGTTTTCTGAATTTCAAGTACCCTCGAGGAAACCTACGACGAGTTTTCAAGTCTCTACCTCAGTGTAGAAGACACGGTGTTGGAAAATCTATTAAAGAATTGTCTTTATATTCCTCTGAGTTTAGAAATTGCAACGGACCCCTCGATCTTTGCTGCTTTCCGAAACTCACGCCGGCTGTGTGATCCCTGCATCTGCTCTCAATCGCGGAAGGGACTAAACCAAAGGCTGAGTCCATATTTTCAAATTCTTATTGTTGAAAAACTCGCTGACTCTCTATTAATTTTGTGGCAATTATAACATGCAAAACTCAAGTTCCATAAGTTTATTGTCACAAAAATTGATCCACGACCAAGCTGCTTGGGACAAATCTCTCGGCGCCTCTACCCACTCGGCCATATTGGCAGGGGGATCTTGTTAAGCAAGTTAATGGACAAAGCAACAATTTTAACCATCGTTATTCTGCTATTTGTTCACCTCCCGCTAAACGGGGTAAAAAGTTCAGTAAGCAACATGTAGCTTACGAAGACGAAACATGTATGGGGTGTTTTCAGCCTCCAGCAGAAATTCTCAGGAATGGGCAGGAAATAAGGAATCTAAGACAAGAAATAGATAACTTAAAAATCTATATCTCGCCCAACTGCTAAAAACGCCCCTGTTCGTAATAAACCTACAACAAATCAAAAATTCATATTCATTTATAGCTTCTTCAAGCTACATAAAAGTCACATTAAACATATCGCGACTGCTGACCGGTAAACCAGAGGAAATTTCGCTGCTTCCGAAGAGCCCCATCTTGTCCTTTGCGCCACTCTACCGGTACTTAGTTCGGGGTAGCATCAGCACTAATCTGAAAGCTTTACCGCCCGCCACATCACTGGTAGACGATGCACCAACATACGATGTTGAAGAGGTTGGCGAGTTCGTTAAGCCAAAGAAGAAAAGGTCTAAGAAGAACAAGTCTTGCAGAGATTTGGCTCTAGCTTAACACCCAGTTCATGTGGACCTACCGGGCCAAGTGAATTGGTTACGCACTCACTCAGCTGGAAAAGATCTGAGTTACAAACAGCCCTCGTTTTGAGTCGAAAATATAATTTAGTCATTAAAGGGGTCCCGGAAGTCAGCTTCAAGTATTCCAAAGGGAGCGAGTCAAACATGGCTTGGATCTCCTTCAATTGTATGCAAAAACGATGCTAACGGACGGCGAGTCCATCCATTCTCAAGGCATATAGAATAGGGGAAAGCTCTGTCCGCACCCGAATCAAATTCTCGACCAAGACCTCTTAAAATCATCTTGGAAAACGAAGCACAGGCAGCTCGCGCTCCTGCTGCAGAGAAAACACACCCTACGGGGGCCTGCATTCTGAAGCTCAACCGGAATACGGACTGAAGGAGAGACTAAAAATGAGACAGTTAATAATAGAACTGAAACACGAAGGACCAATGGCGAGGCACATCTCCAAATAAGAAACGGACCAATTGTTCAAGTGAAAAGAACATTTCGGCCGAAGGCATTCCACTGACAGCCTAACTGTCCCTTATCAGAAACCAAAAACGTGCGCGCTTAAAGTTCGTATTAAATGCCCAGATCTCTGCTTAATAAGATGCCATTGCTCCAGACTCTGGCTTTCATCCACTGCCCCGACATTGTAATAGTTACAGAGATCTGGGCAACACCCTGTGTATCCAACTCTGAACTCAATATTCAAGGGTACGACTATATTCGTAACGATCGACACGAGGGCCGGTGGCGGAGGAAGCTGCATCTATATTAAGCAGCCACTTACCTTTCTGCCGTTGGATAATCGACCGCTAGACGAGAAAGTTGTTGGCTCCGGAGTAGTTCTTAAAGATAACTACTCTTTCTCGTCGGTTGTGTCTATCGCCCACGCAAGTGGGGATTACGATCTCCGTCTCTCACAGGCATTTCATGCCGCAGTTGACCTAAATATGAAGTACTGCTTGTGACTTCAATCTCCTGAAGTTCATTGGCTTTCCACCTTCCGGCTTGCCCGCAAAGTTCGAAAACGCGGGGCCATAGATACTGGCATGTGGGATCAGGTAGTTGACGTTTTTCCACCCGAGAGATCAAAACATACTTCGATCTTATCTTCTGCAGAGGTTGTAGCCACTGTCAGTTTTCACCTTAGACCCGCTTGATTTCGAGTTTTCGCCCATGCTATAGTTGCTTCTTCACTAGACATCGAGGCGCGATGAAACGTTTTCATATAGCTTTTTCCACGATTTCCAATCAGCAAATATGGGGGAATTACTAACACATCTTAATTCCCACGATTTGGACTAACTTCTTTCTATGTCGATGTGAATGTTTGTACTGATACATTCTACCAAGCTCTAAGTCATTTCTCGTTTTGTTCCTCGTAAGAAAATAATTAATGTCAAGGATGATCACCACCTCCCTTTACCTTTCCGCCGTAGATTGCGTAGACTCTCGCGTCGTTTTCATCGACTAATGACGCTCCATCCTGCCATTGATCCAGCAAATCTTTGAACAGGCTAAGAGGCTCTCCGAAGAAAAGCGACTCAGCTGAAGAGGTTAACTTTGCCGAAAACCCTTCACAATGTTGCAAAACTCTTTTTCGCGGACTGTAAAATCGCAGAGAAAAACTCAGTACCCTGTACTTCGAGATGCTTTTTGGAAACCCCATAGCTGACGCTAAGTTGACGGCTACGATAGCTCAGTGCTTTCTTGTCTAGAACTTTCGAGTGAACATTCGGTCGCCCCTTTCAAAACGTCCGGGTTTGGACCGGTAGCGTCCTCGAAAACATAACTTTACCCTCTGGGACGTAACCGTAGCCATTCGGCGTTCTCGCCAATCTTTCAGTCCTGGACCAGATGGCGTCCTGGTCAGCGTTCTAAAGGCGGATGCAAATGATATATTTCCGTCACTTCTGTATAAGATATTCAATCTTGCTCTTGAAAGTGAAACCTTCCCTATTTTTATGGAAGGAATCGCACATTTTGCCTATACCCAAACACGGCAGAACTACGTCATTTGACGACTTTAGGCCAATAAATACACTGCCAGCAGCCTCGAAGATATTAGAGACCTTGATTAAAGACAAGTTGATACGTCACCTAACAGAGAATAACCTATTTAATGCGGCTCAGCATGGGTTTCTCGAAAAAGATCTCTAGTGACACCTGCGCAGCTCTCTTTACTTTGATCATGTGCTGCAATCTAGAGATAGTGGTTTTGCAATTTACACCGTTTATTTCCTGACTTCACGAAGGCTTTTTGATCGTGTTGACCACGATCTCCTCCTGCTGAAACTTACCTCCTTCGGCATAGGTAACAAGCTTCTGAACTTAATATCCTCCTATTTGAATGATCGCGCACAACGGGTAAAAATTTCCGATGTTATCTCCAACCCCACGCACGTGAGGAGTGGCGTTATTCAGGGTAGTGTACTCGGCCCGCTTCTATTTTGCCTTTTTGTGAACGATGTTCCTGATTGTTTTTCAGTATGGTAGGCCCTTTATGTACGCTGATGATTTAAAAGTTGCCTATCGTTATAAACCGGTCGATCGCCACATTGTGCTTGAGCTCTTAAAAAAGGATCTTCAAGCCTTCGCTCAGTGGTGTCGCACATGGCGCCTTTCGCTCTCTTGGCACAAAGGCTCCGTTATGGTTAGTTGTGACAACCATCAGCCTCATCTAAGCATAGACGGTCATGACTTAAATGTGCCCGGGTTTATAACGGATCTGGGCATATCATATTCTAGTAGTCTTAATCTGTCAGAGCACTGCGCCCTGATTGTCTCTAAAGCACGCCAAACCACTGGGTTTATTCTCAGAAATTTTAAAACCCTCAATATTAGGGACCAGCCTTTATAAAATGTGTCAGACCTAGTCTGGAATACTGCTCGTTTCTATTTAGCCTTCTGCACGCGAGTGAACGGAGGAAGATAGAATCAGTCCAGCACTTCTTTACTAAAAGAGTTTTTACTTCAGAGCACAGAACTTGTCCTACCAACAACGCTGTGAGCTTACAAGCCTCGACCCGTTGTGGCTTCGTAGATTACAGAAGGGACTTTTTTTTTACTGTTCAAGCTTTTTAAACGGTTTTACCTTTTAACCCCCTTACATCTCTGAGGCAGCTCGACCACTGTCGGCGCACCAATCATAGATATGTATTCTTATTTCTTCCTTTGGCACGCACCGTTAAAAACCATCAGTTTTTTTTCGGTAAATGCTATAGAAATCTGGAATAAACTACCCAGAAGTATTAAAATTCAGCAAACTATCCTTTGTTTACGAGAGCTGTCACTAGTTTTCTACATTCAGGACACCTTCCGCAAATTTTGGGTGCTGATTCTCTGGAAGCTCTTTTTCCGTTCTGATGGCGTCCACGGACTCTGAATCTATGCCGGACTTCATGCTGAAGGCAATATTGCTGGCTCTGCAGTCCGTAATCGGGTTATTCCTCGTCTACAGCTAGCAGCCGCTCGCCGGCATACTTGCTGCTAGTACAGAAGACCAGATCCACAACACCGAAAGGAGAAGTACTACACTGTGCACCTGTGTCAACACTTCCCTGTCCTAAACTTTAATCTGTTCAACAAGCTGCAGTTTTTCTCCTGAAAATACCTTAAAGAACGATCAGGAGTTTTTTTTCACTGTCAGCTGGACCCCTTACTGTATATATCCCTTTTGACCTTGCCTGTAAACTGGCAATAAATAAAAATAATAAAATAAAATAACACTAAGCCAATAATAAAGATGTATGGGGAACCAACAGAGAAGCTATAAGTAAGGCCATGTCAATTAAAGAGGTGAAAAGTGTATGCATGAAATGTTTCCTAAAAAAGTGAAATCTCGACATTTAGGTTTATTGCGCTCAAGCCTTGTTAAGGGTCTTGGTGTCAGGCAGAAGCCTTACTTTGTGATTCGCGACCATGGAAGGAATAAACAGTGTGAAAATTTACAACCAGAATAACGGAAGTAATAACCCAGACCTTATATGAATTTCGAAAATTCAAACATAAAACCGACTATGCTTGCAAGAGAACTGAGGTAATGCCTGTTTGGTGGCATATTGATAGCTGTTAAATGGAGCCGAAATAACAGGGAGTGCAGAAAGATATGTCACAGCGAAAGTCGCCAACCCGAAATACACCAAAACTTCTTTAAATGAGGATTCAGTGACTCAGCTATCTGTCGGTAGAAGCAATCGCTACGTAGGCTGACACATATATGGTTAACAAGAATTTCGTCTAAACTTGCTTTGAACCAAAAGTAATATAAACTTAACACTAGTTTCGAAGTATTTGGCTGATAAATTGAATTGATATCATAAGACAACTGTCATTAATTCGTGGTTTAGAGATAAAAACCTTATGATTTAAAATAAAACGGTACCTTGCCGCAAACACGTCAATGGACACTACATAGAAGTTGCAGTATAAAAGCCTGGAAACTTTTAAGTTAAAGGTGAAAGGCCTGGGTATCTACATACGGGTAAAACCTTTTATGCTCTTGCACCTGTAGTCAATGCATTGAAAGGTCAGTGGCGCAATGGATTAAATGAGCGCGTTTTAAAAAGCAATAAACGATAAACCAATTGTTTAATCGTTTTTTACATAAAATGCACATTATATCGGTTTCCATTAAGGGTTACACATATTTTATTAAGGGTAACGGGTTCAGACCACGGATTCTTAATAAACAACCAACTAATGGATGGGAGTCAATTGTAATCTTTACAGGCGAAAGATTGCGCCAATTAGAATCGCGTTATCACGCGCCTTGTTTGACCTGGTTGTTACTTAGACGACAACTGTTCGTTTCGCGATGATGCAGGATGTTCGCTCAAATCATGTAATTCGGCTGTCTGACCTAAATGCTCATGTTACTTGTAACATTTGCAACGGTTACCTTATCGATGCTGTCTCTATAACCGAATGTCTGCACCCATGTAATTGTCCTGTGTTTTGTCTGAACTGTTTAGTTTGTAAATCATGTATTGTCAACTACCTCACAGCCAACAATACGTGCCCTGTCTGTGGCATTTTAATTCACCAAAGTCATCCCCTCAACTATATAAGGTAGATTTTTTGACGAGTTTTCTTTCTGCGGTTTAGTGCAGACCGGACCCTGCAGGATATCGTGTACAAAATTGTTCCTAATTTGAAGGATAGTAGGTTTCCTGTCCGTTTTAAAGTTTTTAGATGAAAGAAAAGCAAGAACGGAGTTTTATCGATCGATTGGATGGAAGCCGCCTTCCAATGAAGGTGAGTTGCTTTGTCTATCGTACGCCTGCATCCCAGGTTACTATAAAAACTGACAGCTTTTCTCTGCACTAGTCCCAATTTCGCTTCAATCATTCGTCTTAATGCTGTCATTAAATTTCAAATGCTCACTTATTGAGTTGGTGTGAAAAGAGAGCTTGGAAAAATTATTCATACGAATGCTATCAAACTGTCGTGCATCCACAATTCAGATCCTTTTTTGGGTTCCAGTATCTCACCGCCCCATATTTTATGTGTACTTCTTTTTACTTTTCTGTGTTTGTGAAGTATAAGGAGTTTTTACATGAATTAGGGGGTATTTGCCTTTGATGGATTCATTGCAAATTTATATCCGGAAAACAAAATTTAAACATCCGTGTTTTTATTTGTTGTATTTATCTATAGATCTCTCAGTTTTCTATTTTTATGTATGTTAACAATGAGGGGTGTTAGATATTGCAGTACATTATCTTTTTCGCGTAAGTTTTCTTAGTTTTCTTCTTCTTAAAATGAGTGACACCATTTCGCTAACATTTTTTAAAATAGTTTCATGAGATTTATTTCGGACGTTTAGCTGTTCACGGTCAATTAAACTGCTAGTCGTAAAGATGGAAATTTGCAACACTCCTGTTTAAATCAGCTTCAGAAATCGAGTTGCATCTTGTTTTTCATCAGACCTTGTAGGCGAATGTGCTAAGACGCTTGAACAATCGAAAGACAGAACTCCGGATAAGAGCAGTCATTCCCCGTCTTACCAGCAAGATCCATACTATCATAGACTTGACGAGCAGGTCCACATTCAACTGGAGCCTGGGTCCGACTGTCTGGAGCCATTACGTCTGAAATTTCTTCGACTCTCGTCGAAGGCTACCGTTACTCATCTCCGGAAATACGTTGCCCATCATGTACTTCATGACATCTCGAAATTCCATGACGTATGTCGTTCTTCCTTCACTTGATAACGCTGTTCAGCTATCTGTTCAGTTTGAATATTTTAATTGCGACTAGCCTCACACCTTTGGACTCCGGACGCTTTTTCTGCTCCATTTTTGCTTTTCGAATATCCCGTTTCCATTTTGCTTGAAATAGGCTCACACCTGTTAGAAACTGCATACTACACTTTCAAAGCGCTAGAATGCGTTTAAGGTGCACCCCTTGTTTTAAAATTGTGTTTCGAACATTCAAGGTTCGAAAGCTGTAGAAAAATAGGGCAAAGCCTCGGCTCAATGGGTACGTTATCAGTGCGTCTTCCGAGTGTCTGCTTTTCCACAGTAACCGGTTAAATGATATTCATTCCTCTTTTAGCTCCTTTGCTTACCTTATCAAATAGCTTCTCTATATTTACCCATATTTGTACAGGGTAACCAACATGCGTAAACCGGTGTGAGTATGTGGAAACAGTGAACTATGGGGCCTATCACGGTGTTATTATTTATAAATGGTCGTAAACGCACGCTCTTCTAAATGCACCTTTAATTTTGAAGAGGGCTCCAGGAGATACGTGACTTCAAAACCCCAAGCTTCCTACCCAAGGCTTCCTTGGACGTTTCCTACAGTAGTATAATGTTTGAGTGGCTAAAGAATTTCTGAATTAATCATTGGTAAGAGTAAATTTTTGTAAAAGTATGTATTGTGGGACAATCAAAGTAACCACATACTGCTGAATAAAATACCCAGCTACCGGAATAAACACGTCCATAAAATGCAGGCGGTAGTCTTCCGTGAATGTCTTAATTTCAGGACTTGCCATTCCCTCTGTACATAGCATGACTGATTCGTGTGCAAGGCCTTGCTTAAACGTTTTCCTTTTCGAATATTTTGTAGATTGACATATTTATTCTTAACAACGAGAACGGTACATTTCTGGGTCGAGACCATGCTTTGAAATTCGTGCGCGTTGTGTATTGGAATGAAGTAAGTGCACTGCTTCCTGACATGTTTATTCCTCTTTTGGCTATTCAGTAAATAACAGGCACTTTTAAGCTAAAGTTTCGTCTTTTGTGGTTGTTTCTCTTTACCTATTGTTCGTCAGATTTCGAATAGTTTTGATTTCTATGACCGCAATTGCACTGCTGGTTAATGCATTGGAAATAGCTGTGCATGCTAATTTGACAGAGCCATGCGAGTCTAACAGCTGCATATTAGTTGACGCTATCGTTCAAGCTACTTCAAGTTAAAATATCTTTACGAAGCATTCTTATTCCGAAAAGACATCTCGTTGTTGAAAGGAAATGTAAACGTTATGATTTAATGCGCCCCTAGATCATACATATTTTGAGCTGGTTAAAAGTGTGTTGACATGTTATCGACAACGTTCCGATGATAGCCACATTTAATGGCTCCAAGGAAACTTTAACATTCAGTCCCATCACCCGTAACATAATTGAGCAAAAGACAAAGGGTATTGATTAAATTAATCGGAAAATATGTAGGTATGCACCACAAGGGTCTATGCGTGAGACGTGCAGATGAAGTTCGCGCTAAAACAGCAGAGTTGAGCTTTGTACATCAGCCGAGAAGTAAATTTGATGCTATATTGTAAGATAGTTTCCCTCGTCCGTATTTGTGTCTACGTTAAGCGTCTTTCCAGTGTGCACAAGCTCAGATACCGTAAATGGGTAGGGAGCGCTTAACAAATGTTTCAATTGCCTATTAGTTTTTGAACTTGTGTCCTGTTTTCCGATCAGGTGGATGAGAGACTTTTTTTTTCACCAAACAAAAGTGAAATTAAAGGTGACTTGTCTGAGGGAAAATCCGTGGTGCGAGCGAGAAAATCCTTACTCTAGTACAATGCAAACTTTGACACAATATCAATCAATGAGATAGTAACACAGTTTCTATGGACAGCTGCCTATGCTATTGGCTCATAAGGGTGGCTAACCTTCCGGAAAGCAACCGACATCTCGGAACCCGCCAACATTTTTATACTTATTTTTTATTGTTCAAACAATTTGAAGGCATGCTCTCATTTTCGATTGAGGGTGTCATCGATTAATGCTGACAATAAAGGGGTTCTGGTTTCGTGGCCATCGTAAACCCTAAGTCTGTGATATGTCTTTGATATGTCTGTGATATGTCTTGTTCTCATTTTCTATCCCTTTGCGATAACCTAGTACCATTCCTAAGGTTTGCTCCCTTTCTGCTTTATCATAATTTTTAGGCCTCAAGTGAATGCAGACCTAAATGACTCACGAATTAGGCACCATTGTTCCTTAGGTGTTAACTTTACCTACTCTTAGCCTTCTCTGATGATGACTGGCACTCCAAAAACCGCGACCGCAGACGTCTTTTAACTTTGAGTTCAAATTCTCATTGTGTCCTTTCTTTTATTCCCTCCCGAAGTCTGCTCTCCGTATACCCGCCATTAGTCATGTTTATTTGTAAGGCCTTAGGATACTCCCATGTCTGTCAATGCCCAGCTCTATTAGCGCCTTTCTTGCGTCATAATTTTCATCACAATTTAGAAGCTTACAAAATTAAGCGTTATTTAGAGGCGGGTCGTTTTACTTTTTCAAAATGATATCTCTGCTTTATTTCAGGAGGATCCAATGCTCCTACAGTACCGCCTTAGTGAAAAACCGGTTTAATTGCAACTTTCCTAGTAGTCACGCGCCAAACCTCTTTCTACAGCTTCTGTACATATCATTTATTTTTGCTCGTTATTTACTTGTGAATCTATGCATATATTTTGTCCTTTTACCTTATTTTTTTCGAACGGAATGTAAATAAAGGTTTCGCAACGGTTTTTCCTTTTTTCCTTTCACCGTCTCCGCCTATCCTGTTGACATGTGATTCTGTGTGTGAATAACACTTTTACTGAATCTGGGATCAACCATCCTCTTCGCGTTTTGTTTGTGACTGGTTGAGTTAAGGACTTTAATTAAAGAGTTATGTCCCTCTTGTTGGACCACCGATGAACCTATAGGCATCAAAAATTCCTTCTCGATCTTCAAAGATCTAGCTTCCTTTTTCATATCATTATCTGTAGATAGTCAACTTAACATTGGTTTGAGCTTGTACTTGCACCATATTTTAGGTATATTATCGATTGATCTCAATTTTTTTGCGTGCGTGTGTGATGGCTTTCTGAAGAATAAGTTGTTGAACGAGCACAAAATCACTGCCTTATCATTTGTTTCTCAAATTTAGGCATGGAGGAATCAGTAAATCCTTTTGCGGATCCAAGTGCAGTATCACGGGGGAATTCCCGTTTCACTACCTTCAGTTTGCCTGATTCGAATGCCCATGATGTTAGCCTGCCTGGCACACGTGAGTTTCCTCCCAGTTTTCGAACCCCTTCATTGAATTTGTGTCATCTTTGGTCATTTCCCATTCAGTTTTCTACGTTAGCGTTTTATTTTGTGCAAATGTATGTTTCAATTCCCGCGGCTGATGGCAAAGATGCATTTAACTGTGTCTAAGGACGTATTTGTCACAAGCCCTCCTAGTACTCGCGCGAGTTAGCCTACTTCCACTGATTCCCCGTCCGCGCTACTCCCTGTGATTTCTGTTTTCATCTCCTCATACGGCGAGTACCTTGTTGAGACGGGAGTTTCTATTTTCATTTTTGTATCGTTAGTCATTTAGAGTAGACTCCAGGCTCGGGAACAGGGATTCAGTGATTGGTTTATATTTATTATACGAACAGCTTCGAAGTTCGTCGACCGATTCTTCAAGGTAAGAGAAAATCTTCCGTATTCTGTTGTGCAAACAGGTTAGATTGGTGGGTGAACCTTACATATGGGTGTCCTACGTGCCAGTTGCATATCAGCATGGCCTTTGATCTCGTATTTTCCATCCGGGATCCTGATTGACTTGCATTATCTGAAACCTGTGGATGCGCCAGTTAGCCTTCAGCTAGGCTTGTGGATAGGCCCTGTCCACTGGAATGTCCCCTGTTCCGATGTCTCCTGTCTGTGACTTCTTGACTTCTCAAAGCCAGATGGCGCATCTCAAATGTTGGCTGAGGAGGCACGTAGCAAAATGCCACAAAAGTCATCAATTTTTATCATTTCCTCTTAGTCGCCTGTGTCAGACTCTTGTGAGGATTCCATCATTCAAATGAATTTACGCACTACCCAGAGCTTACCTTGTCTTTTTCATTTCAACCAAAATTGATGACTTCATTTTCAAATCTTTGATGTGCTGCTCCCTATTTCTCGCTTTTTTATAGCATCAAGGGTTGTTATCACGTATTACTGAAAAAATGCTCGGTCCCACCCTAATCGCATGCAGCAAGTTTCTTTAGCGGTGGCTGTTCGGCACATCACCCTCTTTATGCCACTCTGGTTCCACTCCGATTCAGTCTTGTTCAGCAACTACACGTCAACTCCTTGCCCCTCTGTCGCCTTGGACTCTTAAAATTACTGACGGGTAGAGACCAGGTGCATCCTATTGTCAGGATCGTTCAGATTCATCTACTTATTTTTAAATCGAAGTTTGTATTGAGCGTAGATATGCAAACGTTACTGTACATTAATATGGTCATCAAGATCGCTGTTTGTAACCCTTCAGATACACACATATATTCTCTGCCAATCCTATGTTAATAGGTACTACGTTCGCGACTAGTATCACGATTGCAAAGTACTTTTTCTCATTAATGAGCTTCGTATTTTTCAGTTCAATCTGTCCTGAAAGTTGCTTGTGACTTTCGGCGTTGTTTTTATCACAGAAAGTGCCACCTTCTGTTATAGTCCTGTATTTTATTGAACTCAATTCGAAACCTCTGGGATCAGATCGTGTTTGGCACGCGTAGACGGATTGTTTAACTCCGTCAGCCGTTGCGTCCGAGAACACCTTCGGTCGTCTTGACATTTTCTTGCCATCAGAGTCCAGTGGGTGAGGGAGGAGAGAAAGTGCGGTAGATTCTTCGCTCGTCTGTCCCATTATAAACTGATTCATGTGCAAGTCACCGATGCTACGCTCACGTTGTAGGGCATACGTTGAACGTCGTCGCTGGCGACGACCCTGGCTTCGCACGCGTTGGGCCTCAATTGGGAGGTTTCTGCTCTCAGGAGTCAGGGCACATTTGGAGTGACTTATTATAGTCTAATTCTTGTTACGACGCAGCACCGAGTTGTTGTGCCTACCGGCAACCTTCCAGCCTTCTACTATTTGGAAAGCGGGAGGAACTCAGCGCTGGATCCTGGTTGAATTAACCTCCCAAACACCCGTAGTCTGTCCCACTCACACCGACGGGTAGGGTGATTGGGCGCAGTTAAGGGCATGACGTATAATCACTGTGAAGTGTGCCGCACACTTGTAAGGCAATGCTTGGGTACATGCATATTCAATTCAGCCCGACTGGCACAAGCCGTAAGCCAACCTGGCTTCAATTGTTGCTTAGTGATCAGTTGGTCAGTCTATTTCCTCGTAGGGCCACTGAAAATACCTGCAGAAACAACACCACTCCACTCTGACGCCACTTTTAATGCATGCTTACAGGCAGTCAGCATATTTTCGATCACATCCGCATCAACTATCTATCCAAACCCACCGTTCACCGCCAAATCACATGCTCCCTCTAATGTAGCTTACCGTTTTCGATTCCGGCCGACGAGCTATTATGTCCTTACTGGGGTATGGCAAGTCGGTCACGTGTTGATGTTTCAGGTGTATGGGAAGTTTAATACGTTTATTGAGCGGGTTTAGACAGACTCCAACTCTGCTCGTAAGGACATAACCGTACTGCATGATGTCCATCAAATACTTTTATCACTGACTTCCTCACCTACATCGCTGACTTTTTTGACCTACGCACATAGTTCTTGCACATTTTATATTCAATCTCTCACAACGACGAGTACCTGGTACTTTATTTTAGACCAATAAATGCTGCAGACGTCGGAGCCTTGCCTCTTAATAAGTCCAAATCTATAGGTGCCCTAGCCATGTGAAGAGTAATTACACCATAATTTATAAAAGACGAGCCAGCTGATTCGATTATCGGGTATGTTCTTACCCATCTAAAATCGCATAGTTTTTGATTATCTTGTAGCACTTCCACGTCAACCGGCACTGGTACCCTTCAAAAATTTCGTTATTTCCTCTCCATTCAAGGAGTTATTTTTCTTTTTGAACCTTTGATACTTATGATTCACTGAATTGACGTTACACATTTCTGTGAATGCCTTTCAAGTTTTTGGTACTTCAGCCCGATTCGTATTTTTTTTAATTTCAGCTGAAAATGCCCCCAAACCCAATACAGAAAAACTAACCAAATTTGCTCGAAGCTCACATTTCCCCGCAAGAGCCCGCTCCAAAAAACGCCGCCCACATTCGAAACCAGATGACCAGCATTATGATGACTTTGAGACCATCGATTGGGTAAAGGACATTGCGCGAGACCGGGACCGCCACCGTAGGATTCATTCATCAAAGGCGAGTTATAGAAATACAATCAAAGCCTGCCTTTCTGCGCAACCGCGGTCTTCTTTTGGAATGATAAGCATGTTGCTAGAACTGTGACTTCATGTCCTGGAGCGTCTTGCGTGCTTCGATATGTTTAGGGTCCTGCAGCCTACTTTTATACTATCATCTCTCTTGTCGTGTCTACAAACTGTAATCTGTCGTTCCGGCAAGGTTCCTCTCAAGTCCATTTTCTGGACTGAATTTCACACTCATGATACTAGTCATGATCTAACTCTTTTTATGCTCACCTACAGCGGCATTTTCTCGTGATCAGCCTTCCATTTCTTGTGAGTTTTCAGTCGAGTGCAGCTAACCGCATTAATACGGACACTTGCAACCTGTACGGTAATTTTACATCCTTTGACATGCAACCGCTCAGCGATGCTCCAAAAAATCATTTCGAAATGTAGGGTCAGGGTACTGCTTACACTGCTTTTTGGCGCAGAAACCTGGTGATGAGCCTACACCACCTATCCACATCAACTGCCGTTAGGACCTACTGAAGTTGAATTAGTAGCAACTTCGCTAGGTCACTGAGCCCCTGGAATAGATTCACAAGTTCAGCATTTTTGCAATGTCGTGGCAGACCGTTCTTCGACGGCGCACCCTATGTCTTGAGAAATTCTACATGAATCCCTTCCACTGCGACTTTTCTGTGGCGATGTTTCTGACACGCGCAACGATGCGAACACACCTTGAGGGCTTCGCTCAAATGCCTCGTGATCCATCAGAAATGTATGAAAAAAAATTCAACCACTTAGAGGAGACCCAGCAGAATCACGAGGAAGGCAGGACTAAAGTACGGAGAAATAGCATTGTCAATGCCCATAACTTTGGTTTGCAACAATCCGATCCGAGAGTGTACGCGGTCTCAAAATCAGAACTTGCTCCAAACCAGCTCGTTTTTTTCCCTGCTGCAAGCATGGTGCCAATTTGTCTGCCATCAGTCTATTGCTAGTCTAAGAATTTTTAAAAAATTGGACAAGGACGCAATTTATGACCCCACTCAGGGAGCAACTGGTGAATTACCGTGTAATACGCGACCGTATTACCCACCAAGTTAACCCTTAACTCTGTCCACTGCGTTCGTTATGGTTAGCATTCGTCACCAGGTTAGAAGGATCACACAATATTTCTTTTTCGGTAAGACGACCGAACTATCGTGTCAACTGAAAACTTTCCGAGCGGCGACTTAGGATGTTGCAGTAGTTTCAAAACGTATCAATTTTGCCGTGGTAATTAAAGATCGCACAGAACCGCCTTCTTCTTGCTACCATCGAGGTTCCGTAAAAGGGTCGGTGAGATCGGCTAGCAATGACATCGTGACGTAAAGCCACCGGCTCTCGCTAGCCGAACACGTGTCAAGGCCTCAAAGTATTGTGCGACTCATATAACCCGGCACCGAATGCTACCTCTAACTAACACAATAGACAGGTTCAGGGTTAGGTTGGCGCTCTCCTTTCCTTCATTTAGCCCCACCCATAAAACCATCGGTTCGGTATTACACACCTATACTTTGTTCCCTGAGTGGGGTCGCTAATTGCGTCCTTGTCAAACATTGTAAATGTAATTACCTTTAAGCCGCTTCCTGAGCGCTATAGGCCACAATGCCCTCGGACGAGAATCAGGGCGACTTTCGCCTAGGACGCGGTACTCTGATGCTCCCTTTTGGTTCAAATGCGTTCTTGGCGTCTCTCTCCTGTTGCCGATCATGTCGCGTGGTGGCGTGTCATCGGAATTTCTCGAGGGGAGCCACCTCAGTGTGGGAAAATGGCACTGATGATTTATTCGATGCCTCACCTGCCATCAGGGTTGTGTTCTTTTGCTAACATTCATCGCACAGGCAATAGCGTGTGTCCTTTAGCATCCGCAAGCAGACTGCCTCACTACCTATGTCGATCATGATCCGTGCATGGCCTATCTCGCCTTTGCCAGGGACGTTGCCTCCTTCGGGTTGTTCAAGTTGGCGCGTACTGTGACTCGAGTGCTTCCTAAAACAGTCGAATTGGCCTTAAAATCAGCTCTCTTGCAAAATCATTACTTCAGCATTCTCATGGGTCTGCAAATAAAGTCCTCTGCGGTTTAATTTCGCCCAAGATCGTGTCATGCTGGCGATAACCATGAGAGCAGACCTCCACTTGGCCGCTAATCGTATAATCTACGGTTGGCTTCGCTGGTATGCGGGCTGATTGAATTTCTTGTGGATGCCTGCCTCCGACCAATCGAATTAGTAGGCTTTCACTGAAATCATTGGGCACGTGGTGGATCTGCATCATGGAGCAATCTGGATGGGTTGTTATCGATGACGCTTGGTGGGGTTGCGTGTGCACTTTCCCTACTCTACCCAGAGAGGTTCCGGTGCATTCTACCCACTCTTTTCTAAGGCTGGGAAATTATCAATTGAACCCGTATGTAGATAAGGTCGCACCGAATAGGACAACAGAGACCGGAATGGCCATTTCTGGCCTATTAGCTGTCATCAGCCAGTTTTACCCAATCCCAGGTGTGCTCATTTAGTGCAACCCTCTACCATTGAGCCACGGGTCCCTTGTCCTGTCGCTTGTGATCGGGAATATGGCATATGATCTATAAAAAATAGTTTATCCCGTATTTAAGCGGAACGCATGAATCTGTCATTATAAAAATAGTACCAGTTCTCGTCTTCCTGCATACGTATACTGAAAAAAATTAGTAGAGGATTTTGGCAGATTTGAATAATTCCTTTGACCCACTTGTGAAAAACTCGGCGGCCTCGGTGGGATTCGAACCCTCGGATGCTTGTCATGCAGTCAACATGCCTATGGGTCTTTTTGTTGTGTTAACCCTACAGGACCTACGCCAAAAATCTCAAGTAAAAATTTAAGATTAAGTCGGACAAATCATGGAACCGTTGTCCCTGTGCCGGTTTTTTAAAGCCTGCGCATATACGTAGAGGGGTAGAGATTCTGATAAACATCCAGCTTGTTTGCAGATAGTAGTTGCCGTTTTATGTTAGTAAGGCTATTGGAAACCGCGTATTTGTAAAAAATATCGTACTTGATGAATCCAGCATTAAATTTCGTCATTTGATACTAATGGTTCACACTTGGGTATTGGATATGACTTGCTGATGACGGTTAATAAGCCACAAATGGCCATTCTGGTCTCCCTTGTCTTTGTCGGTTCTACCTTATCACCATATGCTACACGTCGTTATGCGAACCCCTGCGAGGGCTCTAGTCTGAGCTCCAGGGCACAACAGAACATACATGTTCCTTAAAGCAGATCGGTGAGCCGCATCATCATATTCCCGATCGCCACTGACAAAGCAACGAGTCTGTGGCTCAATGGTAGAGCGTTCGACTCAATAACCAAAGGTCGCGGGTTCGAATCCCAGGTGGTCCACACTTGGGATTGGGTATGACTGGCTGATGACGGCTAATAAGCCAGAAATGGTCATTCCAGTTTCCCTTTTCTTTGCCGATAACATCATTCTGGCTGTATCACTAGCCGCTCTTCGGCAGCTGGCGGGGCTGTAGAGTGAGCCCCAAGGCACAACGGGACAAGTGAGTCCTGTAATAGATCGGTAATTGTCTTACTACCATATATATCGCTTTATTATCTCCCGAAGAAGAAGAAGAAGGGTGAGTTCATGGAGCAAATGGTATTTTGACTGACGTTTTGAAAGACTTCTCGCTTGCTGCTCCTGGTGGTCTTGAGTTACTCAGTCTTACCGCGTGCCTCGTATTATATCCATGGTGGACACGTGCACTTTGACCTGCCCGTTCGCTGCTGACTTCCTTAGCCCTCCCCGAGGTTGAACGCGGCGGCTCGCGTGACCGCTGTCACCTTTGACGCCGTCGTAGGTTTAGGCAGGGCGGCGTGCCTGTTGACCTCTCCCACGTCAATCAGCGGACTGATCAGTCGTTGCTGCTCTCGTGAGTTGTTCTCCGTTTACGGGCGCATTGGTGAGGCAGTGTTTGACTTTCGTCATGTGACCTTCGGTCGCCACTCCTCTATTCAGTGAGCGTGGGCTCTCGGTTCCGCGTGCTGGTTTGCCTTATTGGCCCTGGCCGAACTGATCCAAGCCTTGTACGAAGCGCTTGGTAGGCGGGATGTAGGTCTATAGCTCGGTTGAGCGTGCCAGTCTAAGACCAACTCTCGAGAACCTGTCTGGCCATCTTCTCATTGGCTCGGCCAATCACCCTCATTTTCTCAAAGGCGAAATCGTGGTTCAGCTGTTGTGCGTTACCATAAACCAAAGACAACGTGTCCTTGCGGTTGCTTGCAAGTTGGTGTTCATGCAACCTTATGCCCAGGCGCTTGCCCTTTTGACCAACATACCTTACATCACAATCTTGGCATGATATGCTGTAGACCACTGCTGATTGTTCTGTTACTGGTAGCGGGTCTTTGGGCTTCATGACTTGCTGTCTGATAGTACATTCTGGTTTATGAGCCACGCCAATCCCAAAATGTTTTAGGACTCTTGCCACCGCCTCTGAAACGCTCCTCACGTATGGTATTGCGAGTCAAATCTTTGACTTTTCTTCGCTTGACCTCTCAAACTGAGGCTTCCTGAGGCATTATCGGATGAAGGACTTTGGATAACCGTTGGCTGTAAAAATGGCATGTAAGTACTCCATCTCCTCCTTCTTCTCACTGTCGTCGCTGCAGTTTGTTTGTACACATCGGAAGAGAGAGAGAGAGAGATGCTCGGCCAGAAGACTTCATCGTATCCTTCGAGTCGGTGCTCCAGAAGTGCGAAGCGGGTGAAGAGTGCAAAAACGCCATACGGCAACAATTTGCAAATGTGCTTCTCCAGTATAACCGTCAGACAACGATTTCAAAGGCAAAAGAAGGAGAACTTCTGAAAATACGAAAAATAGAGGACATCGTCACCCTGTCCGCACGCAAAGAGCGCTCGACTGTCGTCATGGATAAGTCTGAGTACGGATCAAACTGAGTAACCTCTTGATGGGCAAGGAATCCTATGTGCCATCGACTACCAGCGAATTCATAAAGCTCGTGAACATCATAAACAAGACGGTCGACAAGCTGGGGAAGGCGGGAGCTCTCACGCGAAGAGAAGCGCTGGCCACAAAAGCCACTGATGCCGTGATTTCGCGCTTCTGTGGCCTGCCAAATGTTCACTAGCCAGGAGTGCCCCTACGCCCCATCGTCTCCTTATGTGGCACCCCAACCTTTGGGCTGTCAAAGGGGTTGTACCAGCGACTTTGTTTCCTAACCAAGGATTCGAAGTGGACATTGAAGTCAGCTGATGAGTTCTTAACACACATCCAACATATTGAAATAGAGGCAGAGGAGTTGCTGGTGTCATTCGACGTGATCTCGTTATTTTCCTCTGCGCCACCCGCATCAGCTATCGATACTATCGACGGCTTTCTCCGGGAAAAATATAACGAGACCGACCAAAAACTCAAATGAGCGCATATCATCGAGCCCCTACAACTCTGTCTTAAGACATTCTTCACATTCAATGGCCAGGTCTACTATAAAAGGGGTTGCCAATGGGCTAACCCCTGTCTAGAATAATTGCCGAAGTAGTTTTGCAGAGGCTTGAGCAGCTAGTCTTCAGCTCGTACCCCCCGAAGTTCTGGGTCCGATAAGTCGACGACACGTTCGTCATAATCAAGAGGAGTAACTTGCAGGCTTTCATGGCATTGTTGAATTCAATCTTTCCTGACATCCAGTTTACCATCGAAGAAGAAGTGAACGATCAGTTGCCCTTCCTTTACGTCCAAATTACAAAGCTGGCAGACGGGAAGATTAGGACAGCGGTCTACCGTTAGGTAACAAACACTACGCGCATCCTCCGTTTCCGAAGAAACCACCATGTTGGCCACAAACACCGTTGTGTCAGAACCCTCTTCCGACGGGCTCAAACCCACTGCAGCGACGGCAGTGGGAAGAAGGATGAGATGGAGTATTTACATGCCCTCTTTACATCCAACGGTTATCCAAAGTCCTGCATCCGCTAATGCCTCAGGAAGCCTCAGTTTGAGAGGTCGAGCGAAGACTCGTAATCCCATACATGAGGAACGTTTCAGAGGCGGTGGTAAGAATCCTTAGATCTTTTTTGGACTGGCCTGGCTCATAAACCAGAATGTACTATCAGACAGCAAGCCAGGAAACCCAAAGATCCGCTGCCAGTAACAGAACAATCAGCAGTGGTCTACAGCATATCATGCCAAGATTGTGATGCAAGGTATGTTGGTCAAAAGGGCAAGCGCCTGGGCATAAGGTTGCATGAACACCAACTTGCAAGCAACCGCAAGGACACGTTGTCTTTGGTTTGTGGTAACGCACAACAGCTGAACCACGATTTCGCCTTTGAGAAAATGAGGGTGATTGGCCGAGCCAATGAGAAGATGGCCAGACTAGTGCTCGAGTGTTGGTCCTCGATTGGCATGCTCAACCGAGCTATAGCCTTAAATCCCGCCTACCAAGCACTTCGTACCCGGCTCGCGTTGCGTGATTAAAGCATTATGATTACCTTTCCTTATTTTTTAAAGAAACGCCGCCTACAGTTCTTATCATTATCTGTGTTGAACACTTTTGGTTGACTCCTTCCTCCACTTCAGTACTATTATCCTCTTCTTTATTGTCACCTCTATTTTTTGAATCAATAATCAATGACTTAATACTTCGGTGCTCCGACCTCTCCCCGATTTCGTCGTTGCATTTGAATATCTTAGTGAAGCAAGCTACGAAGCGTTGCCAAAAGCATTCACGTAATCACTTGTCAATCTGGTTATTTCGTGCTTAATTCTGCTAATGCACCGACTGTGTGTGGCGTTTTTGGTATTCGGCTCCTAATTGTTTATTCCTGCCTCTCACACCTATGTTTATCTAAAGAGTGTTGAAGACTGTGTAGAATCGTGAACTTTCCGGGTGATGCAAATAGCTGGTTAGTGTCTGCAGCACAAGGAATTAACCAACCATATTTCACTTCCAGCATCTGCAACAATTCATCGTAAGATCTACCTGCTGGTAGGGCTTTTCAACTTTATTTTAAAGGAAACTGATTACCGTGCGGACCTTTTATTTGTCCTTCAGGTTACACGTGCTAATCTTCTTAGGTCTTTCGATATGATGAGCTGGTCTTCTTTTTTTCTCGCCAAATGACTTTGGGGTGTTTCCTGACGTCCGTTTTTAAAATTCTCTTGTTTATAGGGTAGTTGTTTGGGTTATCTACGCATCTGCTGGAATTCAGCCTCTGGTTGGCTCTGTGTCCTCCTCGTGGGCATTGCTGCAGGTATCGTGGCCGCCATAATCGATATCGGTTCACCCTGGCTATCCGATCTGAAGGAGGGCATTTGTTTGGATGCCTTTTGGTTCAACCGCGCCCAGTGTTGTTGGTCCTCCAACAGTTCCGGCAAAAGCTGCGACGAGGTACACTCAATGTCCAGATTAGTGCTCGCTTTTTCTTAGTACTCCTTACTTACCCTTGTTTAGGTGCCTGCATTTTTGTCCTTGGTAGTGAGTCTTGAAAACAATTCGGCTCACTGTTTTTTTTTCAGGTATAAACAGGCCAAAATTATGGTGTTAACACACCAAAGACAAAATACCTGGCCATTCACTGCGCCTGGTCTTACCCCTAGTTGTATGGACTCCGTCTTGCCACTAGTGTACGCTGGGTTGGGAAGAAAGGTTAAGGTCACTGCTTCACGACCTTTCGCCGCTGTGATTGATCTGTTGATCCTCTGAGCTTTAAGAGCGGCGAAAATGTGGTACCTGGCAAGTTTCCTAGTGATCCGAAGATCAGGCTCTAACAGCTTATGCGAGCAGCTGCTGATGTGTGATACTAGAGAGGAACTATGGATTTATGGGACCAACAACACTTGGGCAGTTGCAAACGCCTAGTTACCTAATGCACCCACGTCCATTTATAGTCGTTTTGACTTTGTGTTGTCAGGACAGTGCAATGCAAGTTCAATAAAGCTTATAAACTCCAGTGTCTTATATTCTGCCCATTTCTTAAGTTTTGGTGTGTCCTTCCGCAAAAATGGGACAGTAAGTTGCGTCTTAATCTTTTCCTCACCAACTTCCTCATGTACGTAAATTTCAGTTTTCAATAACATTGAGCAAAATCTTTCAATGTGCTTTCATACAACAAATAATTCTTCTTTTGGATTTTTGTCTGTTTTGATCCTGTCTGATTTGGTTTCGATCGTAAATCCGAATCCTGAAGCCAATAAGCTGCCTATTCTAGCGATTTGGTGCCGTTAACCTCAGACCAACATTGTCTAGCGAAAATTCCTGTGCCGTGACAGGATGACTTCGCACTGGCATTATTTACAGTAGTACCAATAAGGCAAATTGTATTTACAGTGGTATCGTTTTGCGTTATTTGCCGTTCTTTATGTCAAGTCCAATAGCCTCGTAGAACTCGCTCTTAAAATATGTCCGCGCCGTCACTTGCTCCAATTTAAACCTCGATGGTGATGTACTGTTTTGGTTCTACAATATTTTCTCGATATCTGGATCTGCCTGGAACGCAAGCCATTCTCTTGTATGGTCTAACTGCTTCCCTTAAGATACTTACACAAATTTTCGACGTTTTAATATAGCATACTGTAGTTTACAAACTATTGTTATAGTTTCACTACAGCTAACATATCTTTTAGGCATAATCAGAATTCGCGAGGTATACGAGCTCTCATATTTTAAAGTATGTATTTGGAAAACCTCTACTGTTATCCAAACTAATCATGCGAACATGGTATATAAATTACCGTGAAACAATTTCCCGTGCCCACTTTATTTGCCACTCCATGTCACTCTTCTTTCCCCCTTGAAAGTGTTAATGTCGTTATGGGGTGCTCACCGATCGCGTTACGCAACACAGTCGTCCCGTTGTGCATTGGGGCCCAATATCGAGCCTCGCCTGCAGCCGACTAGTATAGGCATGGGTTCGAACCTCAGGTGTTCGTTATGGCTGGCGGGTGACCGGTCATAGGACAGAATTAACCATTCCAGTCTTTAATGTCTTTTTCGGGAATTCATTGCTCATACTATGCATTGTCAAATTTTTCAGAAATTCTGTTCATACGACATAACTTGGGTTTTTATGACCTTTGCCACTACTACACTTAATTCATACTAATTTGCCTCCCATGCCGAACTCTCATCTACATTTATTGTGCTCTTCGGAATCATATCCCACTAATGTTTGCTTTGATTTTAGTGGTACAGTTGGTCAAGACTGCTAATCAGCAAGGATCCTACTTCTGAGCATCCGGATGCGTACTTCATCGCCTATGTGTGTTTTGTTCTTTGGGCTGTTGCTTTCTCAGGACTCTGTGCCCTGTTCGTGCGAACATTTGCTCCCTATGCGTGTGGTTAGTTTTATTTCCTTCTCAATTTCCTGTTGACAGATATTTTACTACCTTCTGCAAAATGAATTCGCTTCAATTTTCAACTAGCCCACATCTGGGATTGGGAGCTCGATAAACGAAGGGTTTTAAAAGACGGTTCGACCGAGACAGGATCCACATGTGTCATGATCATTACTGAACACGGAGAAACCCCAACGTCTTGAACATATTTAGTCTGATTGCTGGGTGCTTATGCTTCTATAAGACTGACTATTGAACCATTCAGAGCTCGCCTTGTGTGTTCGCAGATAACCTGCGAATCTTAACCGCACTACTTGTGGCATAATAAGTCTAGTGAACAAACACTAAAAACTACAAGCAGACTTTTAACATTTGCCGTAGTTAGTTAACCCAGATTTCAGGAACACCTGCGGAAGTTTAACAAGCGAGGGCGCATTGCCGCCATTACCCATTTCTGACGTCACTATCGACCTCTAACACGCAAAACCTATTTTCGGCTCTTACACTCACGACCACATTTACTTACTCCAACTCGTAACGAACTGACCACGCAGGTCCCCCCTGTCGCGCGTCACATCAAATGATAAACAATGAATGGATTCACACTGGTCTTTATGCCCTTCCTGACCACAATGTACCAGCACATTCAACCACCTCATGACCAATTCAGGGATATTTTCGTTCGCGTCGAGGATAGCTATTCAAGCTCGCACTGTCCATCACCTTCAGTTACTATGGAAATCCTTCTGTAATATGCGTCCGCAGTAAGACCACCCGTTATTCGTAAATGTACCATACAGTGGGATTTTCCAGCGTCGGTCGTGACGAGTAAAGGGTTATCTGGGTGCCCGCGTGTAGTGCGCGATGGGTAGAGGCTGGGTGTCCTCCCATTCTCTGCGCCCAATCTCCTCACCAGTTGACCTGACTCAGACAGGTCACGGGTTTCTGCAAGAGGAAAGGGAGGCAAGATAACCCACCGTTTAGTTCCTCAATATAAGCAGCGTCGCTTTGCATAAACTATAACGCTGTGGTGTCTGGAGGGTTGTCGGTCGACGCGACTGCGCGTCCCTTCGTTACAGCTAAAGTCGAACTGCGATGGCTTCCTTATACCTGTGACCTTTATGGGACCTCTCACTTTTGACAGCCGAAACCCTCTCGTTGAGGCCTGGTTGTTTAGCCAGATACCCGCTAGCGTGAGGCACACAGGCGGGCTGTTTATTGTTAGGCACTGCAGTCAAAACCATTTCCAAAGGCGCTGGGAGCTGTGAGCAGGGTGACTTTAGGTACATGAAGCGTAACTTTCCTTAACTGTTAACAAATGTTTGCACAAGTCACGGCTGTGCCCTTGTTTCTCGCAAATTTAGATTGACATGAGGATTTCCAATGTCTGTAGCAAACTCTTTAATAGTGAAATAGCATTGTTTTTCTTCAAGGTGTGTGGTTTTCTGCCTCCAAAAGTTGCCAATCAGTGCTTGTTAAGGCTTTAGAAATACGAATTAATTTCGCGTGTTTTCACAGACTTATTCAATAAGCTCAAGCTCCAAGAGACAGCTTCTGTGGAATGTTTGTCGGCTTCCACCCCGTGACCTTCTACCCAGCATCTAGGTTTCTCGGAATCTGTCTAATCTGCCTGTCAGTAGCACTTAAAGTCAACCAATTTTCTTTTTTTCCAGGACGGACATAACTTGTTCACTGAGTTTCAGTGTAAAATACGTTTTCGGCACTTGCAGCATTCCTAGCGTTTCAATTCCATTTTTTGGCCTGATAACCTTCAGTACAGGTGTGGATAAATAATCGCGCGGTGATGTCTAATCTCTCAAGGTTTCACGGTCCCTGCTTGCGTATGTTGCATAGGGCGTCCGCATTTTGCCCGGATTTGTGCTGCAGCTGCATGCATGTCAGGTGTCATTACATCCTGTTTACTTAAATCACCGGCCGCGCTAGGTACTTCAAACGCGCACGCGTCGGTCCGGCTATGGCCTGGTCAGTCTCTAGTTTCGTGGTCACACTTCGCATCTCATCTGCCTCTTTCTCCCTCCCCCCTCTTTTTTTTCTTCAGGTAGTGGTATTCCTGAAATAAAAACCATTCTCAGTGGCTTCATCATCCGCGGCTACCTCGGAAAATGGACGCTATTAATCAAGTCCTTGGGCATGATTCTTGGTGTCTCGGCCGGCCTTAGCCTAGGCAAAGAAGGCCCTATGGTGCACATGGCCTCTTGCTGTGGAAACATTTTGAGCTACCTATTTCCGAAGTATTCCAAAAATGAGGCCAAAAAGCGCGAGGTAACTTTCCTTTCCACTTTTTTTACACAACTTCGTCTGAAGGTTGTTCAACTTCTTAGATTTCTAAAAAATAACATAATGAACAGCACTAAGATGGTCAGTATCAAACTGTTGAAACCCCTAAGATGGTCAGTATCAAACTGTTGAAACCCCTGGTTTTCAATGGCTGGCAGTTCATGTCGGCCTGGACGCGTGCTTTTCAGCGAATTATCGTCTGTGTACGATCTGGTAGGTATTAACTAGCGGGATGAAGCGGTTGGGGAAGAAGGCTGGAGGCTAAATTTAAGGCATTGTAATGAAGTTAAATGATATGAGGTCGCGGGAATGAAGAAAAGAGTCGATCTTAAGAATAGGCATAAGGAAGGAGTAGACTTGATGGGTCAACTCGCTTTACGGATACATACAGAGAAAAATTTCCAGCAGCAATGTACGTCTAGGTTGCAACAATTTGATTTTCTTTGCTGAACGCTCACCGATCGTTACCGGAACTCAGTCGTCCTGCTCTACCTTTGAGCTCATTTTCGAGCCCCGCCAGCAGCCGCACAAGTAGCAGTAGAAGTAGTAGTAGTAGAATTAGTTGTATTAGTAGTATTAGTAGACTGGAATGGCCATTTCTGGCTTATCAGTCGTCATCAGCCAGTCATACCCAACCCTAGGTGAAACTCCACCCGAGGTTCGAACCCGCAACCTGTTGATCAGAAGTTCAACGCTCTACTAGATTGCTGTTAACAAACACTGTCCGAAACTAAAATGAAAATATGCAGTTTCTGTTCAGTCCGAAATGAAACAATGCATTCTCTTATTTCTTTGCCGTCTGCACAGAATATACCTTGAGGGTTTCCACAGATAACGTTAGCATTCAGCAAGGTCGCTCTGTGATAATACAAAGGACTTTTAAGGCCCGATGCGTGGAAGCCCTGAAGTTTCACTGTTTACAATAGAGTATTCGTTTGTCATTCAATGTCCGTTTTCTACGACACTGAGCATACTTCGGTAGGTTTGTCCTGTATGGCCGCCTGAGAAGACATGGGTACGGTAACCGCCCCGCTCGCTTAAAATAGGTGGCCATACGATAAACTTCAGAAGGGGTAAATCTTCCCATGTCTTAACCCTAACATAATAATTTAACATTAATCTTAACCCTAGCCCTATCCTAAACCTAAACCTTACAGCTCCCATGAACCCAAACGTTCGACCTTAACACACTCTTGACCCTAACCCCAACCGCAAACCTAACCCTACTCTATTCATATCCTTTCTTAACCCAATTTCCCCGCAATTTGGCTCAAAGCCGCATGCATTATGGCCTGTTTCCGTTCCTGTGTCCTGTTTGGGTGGCTGTACAAGTCATCTCTACCCAAAATTCGAATCCACTCATCTTTTTTTATTCCCTTTTTGATATTATCATTTACTTACACCACTTTTAGGCATGCGAAGTCTAGCAGTGCAGTCGGCCCTTCTGAAAGGGGTCTAATTTGTATGCTTCTCATAGTAACTTTCACACTCTCTTTTCCCAGATCCTATCGGCTGCGGCCGCTGCAGGTGTCGCGGTGGCTTTCGGGGCTCCTATCGGTGGTGTGCTTTTTTCTCTGGAGGAAGCCAGCTATTACTTTCCCATGAAAACTATGTTTCGTTCCTTCTTCTGTGCTATGGTCTCAGCAAACCTTGTTCGTATGATCAATCCCTACGGAGATGAGCATCAGGTTATGTTCCAGGTGGACTATAAGGCTCAGTGGCATATTGCCGAATTAATCCCATTTGCTGTCCTTGGGATGCTTGGTGTAAGCCAATTTCGTGTTTGAATCATCTATGCTTTCCGGCATATTGAATATTTAATTAAGGCAGACTGTTTGACTTAGATAACTCGCTCTGCTACCCTATCCAGCAGCGAATATTTCTGTGCATTTTTGCTGCTGGAAACATTTGGTAAACCTCCCACTGGAAAAGATTACCAACTGAAGGTACAAAATTTATCACAATAAAACCTCATATAATATCAATTCCTCTATAGTAGCTCGATGTTCTTATATTGGGCATTTACTTACTACTTGTATATTATTACTACTGCTCGCGTGTTACATATTTTTCCCAATTTCTAACAGTGCTCAATGTATGCATTCAGTCCATGCGAAGAGTGCCTTTCTTGTTCTAAAGAAAAGTAATCTTCCTCAAATTTGCATCTCAGGTGTAGTATTTATTAGAACTTGTATATTTTGAGAGCCGAGAATACGTTTCCACATTACCTGCAGACCATTTTCTATAGGGGAAATTCATAATGTCTTGCATTTCTCTGTAAGGATTCCCTTAGTAGATTTAACCTCGGACACTTTAGGGGCTGCATTAGCACATCTGGTTATAGAGTCTCATAGTTTCAGACATTTTTAAACCCCAACAAATCTCTTCCTTCAAGTACCAAGTTTTCAGATCACGGTTGTTTTCCTTAAGTATTCATCGTCCCTCAGTGGGAAAAGGGCACACAGCTTAGCTCGCCACTTCTTCCAGCAGAGGTGACCGAAAGCAACTTCGAATTATGTTCCTTGTGCTTGGTTTTAGAACCTTTCAATTAAACCGTAGGCTTGAAACTGTCTCTGAAAATGTTAAGTCTCTTTTACTGTATCTCAGCTACGTCATAATGTCATTTATTGTTTAGTTTAACTTCACCTTTTCGGTTTGATATCTTAGCATGTCATGCTTCGATCTTTATGGCTCCTGCATCTCTGCCATTTTGCGTTCATTTCTAGGGCATTTTTGGTACCCTGTTCAATCGATCTAACCTTTACATGTGCCGCCTTCGCAAAACGACCTGGCTGGGAAAGTATCCCGCTCGCGAGGTGTTTGTGGTCACCTTGGTAACAGCTATTTTCTCCTTCCCGCTGACCTACCTTCGCATGAATACCAGTGACTTGATTCGTTTGATGGTCAGCTCCTGTGGTCCAGGTGAATCCGGTTCTCTTTGGTAAGCCTTTGTTGCTTTTATGCTGTCATTTTCTCTGCCTTCATTCCCAGTTATGCTTGTATCCACAAAGTTGTACTGTTGTTTTGGAGAAAATTAATCCCCTTCTCCAAGCGAGCTGTGGTGCAGATATGTTGGACCAAAACAGAGGTCACACTGGTTCATGGTACTCGTTTATAGAGCTGCGCGGAATCTGCGTGCGTCCTAAACTACCGCTATAAGGCGTCTGGCGCACCTTAGACGCTTTTCACGTCAAGTCGGCCAGTATACCTGAACACATCACCCGTTGGTTGACAGGCTCCGATGGTTAAATTGTGTATGAGGGAGGGAAGAGGGAATGAAACCGGTACTGACGAGGTACATTTCCTCGTGGGAACTTTGTGCGTTGCGCACTTAAGCAACTTTAATGCGCCTGGATCCACCGCGATGCTATATCGACCATGAATTGTAGTTTGGCTAAATAAAGAGGTAGTTGGATCCCACTCACCACTGGGGGCAGGTTGCCGTGGTCTTACAAACATTTTCACCAGAATGCTATCCCAGACCCCCGAATAAAGCCTGGTACATTTTAAGTTACGGTCGGGGTCGTGCGACATCCTGTAAGCCCAACCAGGTTGGAGGGACCATATTCCTCCGGTTGTCGAAGAAGCTGATTGGGCATTAGCGGACAGTGGTTTGTGGATCGACTTGGTGAAATGACGACTTCCCCTAGTATCTTGATTTAAAGGTGGATTTTTCCATCCACTCCTCTGTCAGACTAACGTTCCTGGATTTTTCTGGACGGCGAGTGAAGCCCTTTTTGATCACAGGTGCCATTCTGCTTGTCTTCCGTTACCCTTCTATAGGTAACCAGTGTGCCATATCGGTACTTACCACAGCTGAGGTTAGCACCTATGCTGGATCATCGAGCTTTTCTTCCTCAGCCTCGGGTGCCTAATTTTTTCGCATGTAGCTTACACTGGGTGCCTTTCCAATATCCAGCACTCTGGTAATAAGCAAGCACTTTTTCCAGCCTTTCCGTAAGCATATCCCGTGAATGTGAGGTGGCCGATGTTACTGACGGGAAATGGCTTTTCTTCCGCCAGATATTGTTTATCCTTTAACCTAAGATGGCTCTACATATTATGTGCTTGCACGTTAGACGATTGAGGAGAAGGCTAGGCCTGAAGTCTAACTAATCGCCTGAAGAACTGTCTTTTTCATGTTTACGCTTTTTTAATAGGCTGACTTTTAGCCTGACTCCTTAGTTGCGTTTTATGAAGGATTAGGAAGATCATCCGGTCCAACAAACCCCCTTGATTATCTGGATTTCCAATGCAGTACTTTGCCTCAAAGGTCCCGCATACTACTGTTTTGGCTCTTGCAGTTGTATTTTCCTTGCATTCAACTTACACTTAGTCCTAGCACAAGTGATGATTTAGTCTGTCGGATCTGCGGACTTAATTTGCAGTACCATCTTAAAAGGGCTTTTTTAATGCTTTATCCTAGTGACTACAAAGTGAACCTCAGTGATCCCCAAACCGTGCTTTTGGGAAGCTACCCCGCTGGCCCTGGCGTTTCATCGGCCATGTGGATGCTGGCCGTGACGCTTCTTTTCAAGGGTGTGATTACTGTCTTTACCTTTGGCATCAAAGTCCCTACGGGTCTCTTTATACCCTCCTTGGCCGTAAGTCACCTTTATAATTTTACCTGTTTTAGCTCCCAACCCTGCCAGTTCGTACACTGTTGTCTCTGCTGTATGGTTTAATTGAGTGCCCAACCGCCGGTGCACATTATCACTCGGGGTGGTTTACTGTTTACTTGCTTTAAGGCATCTTGGTGACAGGTATAGTTCATTCGGCCAGCTAGACCAAAATAATCCTCCTGCAGTCTATTTTCTACCCAACCAAAGCGTCGATCGAATAGAATTTGAAAAGCCGAATCGAAACTGAGTTATGAAGTAGGTATTTCGTGGAATTAATTATTAATGCTTTTGAGGTAGACCTATCTTTATGTACCCTTCGTTTTCTCGCTGGCCCGGTTTCGGAAGCGAGGTCCCCACCTCTTTTTTGCTTTTAATGTAAACTTTCCATAAGTGTTATTTCCTCCTGTTAATATCATGCTGCAGCGTGAATATCACCGTCTGGATCGTATGTAACTTCTACAACGTGTTCTACCTCTTTTTGTCTGTTGTTTCTGCCTGTTGCTTCAAATTTTTCTGCTTCTCTGTGAGCAAGGCTTTGAAGCTGCGTCGGCACCCCTGCTTTGCCAGCCCTGTTATGTCCCGACGGATGGATGAAAGTGAAGGTGGGCGTGTTCGAAGGACAACTATAACGCCCTCTCACCTTCGATATTAGGCGCTGATACATGGGGGATGATGCTTCACAGTCCAATAGTGCAGGCTCTGTAAGAGATTCATCCATCTCGGATTTGTCTTGCTGTTATGATTCATTCATATCAAGACTCATAGAAGTAGACAACGTTGGGAGTAGATGATTGTTTATTCACGAGAATACGTAATCGATGAAATGTAGAAACGAATAATGATAAACGATATCTGAGAAAGGATTCAATAGCGATCGGTAATGCAAAAGTGTGACTTCACCGAATCGGAAGGCTTTACAGAGAGAATGGGATATTGTCGGACGATTGATCCTTCGAAGGATGTAGGACGTTGAACTGCGGGACTCGACTACCGCCATGGCCGCTGAGATGGGGATCGAAAAGGAAAACGAAAGTGAAAGTGATTTTTTAAACACCCCGCCGGTTTCCGCCTGTCCTGTACGGTTCACAACCTCTCTGTTATGCCTACCTGAGCAACAGGGTGCCGAGTGCATCAGAGTTCACCTTAGGTCGGAATTTCTTTTATGCCCTACCCTCACCCCCGGCAGGACACGAAAATAGGAGCGCCCCTACGTAATACAAGTCCCGTGGGCTGAATTTCAGGAAGGGTATCTGTTCCAGCCTTCTAACCCTACTCTCTCCGAAAGTTAGCGCAAAGTTATCTGTACGATGGACAGTTCCTATTTCCATATCCTTCCGGGGGGTGGGGAGCATCTAGGCAATACCTACCGTTACCCTATAAATTCGACTCCTAGTAGTGCTAGAACATATTCCTGCTTTTCAAAAAGCAATCATCTAATATCCTTCCTCCTCCCTCTCTGTCCCGCAACAGTGAAAGTGCCTCAATGAAAATTTAATTTCAGCTCTGGGTCTCACCTGCATTCGTGTAGGCTTTTTCACATAACACCTCTTTGAATCTAAACATGGGCCTTTTTTAAATAAAGGGATGCAACCTTTTCATATCTCAGCGGATCACTTTTGAACCGACTTTACTCCGTACGTTTAAGTTAACCCGTCTTTGCGCAATGTCTTGCACTGATTTCCTATTAAATCCTTTCTCGCGTTATCTTGTTGGTTTTTGGGGCTCGAACGTACTCATGTAACCTCCCCCCTCCTATCCCCACCTCCTTAGGACATTGATCCGCACACAAATTCTTTTACTATATACTGTCAACACTTTACCTTTCAGGTAGGAGCCGTGATGGGTCGTATGCTTGGGGTGGGCATAGAACAGCTGGTGGTCTTTCATGCGCACCATCCCTTTGTGCAGCGCATGTGCAAGTCCAGTCACCCCTGCATTAACCCCGGTCTGTACGCTCTCGTGGGAGCAGCCGCCACCCTCGGTGGCGTCACTCGAATGACCATTTCGTTGGTTGTTGTCATGCTGGAGCTTACGGGCGGGTGCGTCTTTTATTTTGACAATAACCGGAGGTTTTGAAAATCCCCCATTTATCGCCAGTTCTTTTGATGTTGGATTTCTCGTGTTGTTCGTTTACTTTGTAAACCAGTCTCCTAGACCCTACTGCTTTCGGACTGGTAAAAATGAAGAGCTTAGTAAGCAAATTATTCTCACGTAACCACAGTAATGAGAGAGAGAGAGAGAGAGAGAGAGAAATGGCTCCATTCACTTTGACAAGTCAATATGTTTATATAAAAATAAACACATATTAGGGAGACAGTCCTAGTCTCATGTCTGGGAAAATTTTAGATAACAAGTTATACAGTTGCTCTTGGAGACAGTGGCAAAGGTAGGTATCAAAAGTGTTGAAACCTGGGAGATTACCTACCTCCATTTTTGTGGTTTGTTTGTGTGATAGCTGTGGCTTGTGTGCGGTTCTCGTCCCGTCTTGATCGTTTTATGAACCAAGGATCTAAATAGATGCCTATACGCGCTCGGCTTTTCTTTTCTTTTCAGTCGTACTTCACATCCATGTTTTCTGTTTTTGATTTTTTTTCCTGTAGATTAGATTATCCTGCTCTCTGATGTGTGCTGTGGGGATTTGGGAGATTATACCGACAGTTCGACCGTCGGTTTCGACACTGTCCACTGTATGATCCACAACAGGGTAGTGCAGGAACGGTGACTTGCGCGTGATTAGTTTTAAGGGATAGTAGACATGCTCTGCAGCTACCGCACTCACTTCCCTTAGCCGCCTGTGCCCACTGTAAACACTAAGTCATGAAGACCGGAGTTGGGATCGGGCGCAGGTGGCTGGTGCAGTCGTTGACGCCCCTGACCGTGCCGCTAGGCCTGAATCAGATCCCATGGAGTGGGAGTGCGTTACGTGACAAGAGTGGTTATTGCGGCGTGAGTCTGAACCTATGCGTTCCACCTCCCCCAATGTTCGGAATTTGTTATGGGGTCGCATCCCGAGTAACGCCTGCGGTGCCCTGATCTGGCCCCTTTGTTGATTCACCGCATATACCACGTGGCCCGTTTAGCGGCCATGGAGGATGCTACCAATAGCAGTTAGTCTACCGGTCATCCAGACGAGTTTCTAAAGCGTGCCGCGCGCTGTTTAAAGCAGCTGATGTCCTTATAGTCTCTGCATCAAATGTCCTTTTTTAGTTGTTTATACACCGGTTCGCCGGCAGGGACGTTTAACACTTCCCTCAGCAACCATTTCTCTACTCTTATCTACGCCCGTCGTCTTCGTCACTGAAAATGGGCTTCCCCAGAACTGATCGGTTAATGTTTGCGCTGTTTACCCAGTCGAGTTTCTTAATTGAATTAATTTCACGTACTTTTCAATAACATGGACTTGCATGGTCGAGAGCTCTTCTTTCCCACTTGCTCATACAAACAACTTTGTAGCTCCTCGAACTCCCATTTTCCCTGTTCATATCTTAAACCGTACGATGTCTCTCAGTTGTTTGTCATCATCCCAGTATTCCGTTCGCTCTGGCATGTTCGGTTATCTTCACCCCAGATGAATTAGAAGCCCGTTTATGTGTGCGAAGTTATGTAATATCTAAAGCAGTGATGTGTTTGTACTAAAAACCTCGGATAAGAACGGAACAATTTCTGTTGCCACAAGCCAGAAGGCGTTAGCTGTTTAAGTCCCTTTTGAATTTCTCCAGCGCATCTGTTTAAATTACCATGTCGTCGTTGTTCTTTACTCTTCCTTTTTTCCCATCACACTTTTCTTGCGGTTTTTGACCGCATTTTTATCGATTTCTTAGACCCTGACCAAAGTTTTTGAAAACCTTATTTTTGACGTTGATATTGATTTTTTACAGGACCTTGCTAATGTTTATACGCATGAAAATCTAAAGCTGATATTATATTCCGTCGCCGAAACCTTCCTGTTAGGTCTGCAGCCCATTCCATTACTTAGAAGTACCACCTTTATTTCAGACTGACCTACATCATACCTCTCATGGTTGCTTCCATGGTGAGCAAATGGACCGGTGACCGACTCACAAACGGTAGCATCTACGAGGAGCACATTCGTCTCAACGTATATCCTTATCTAAGCAGTCGCGACGAACTGACAACCATGTCAATCGCTGCTGATGTCATGCAGCCCAGGTTGGTTTTCGCTTTTGTGGTATCCTCCTCCTCTTCTAAATTAAAGAAACTGACTGCGAGTTTGGATTCAGCTCTGACTCCTCACAAGCCTTTTATTTTGCTCATTTCATTCGGTCTTTCCGCGTCTTTCTCCTACTTCAATAAGGTCGTATTTTTGCTTTTCGGAAACGTACGCGAGATTAATTCCTTGGCTAATTTTCGTTAGTTGTCTTTCCGCCCATAAGAGCCTGTGCATCCGACTGATCGAATTTATGAACAAAGTAAGTGCTGTTAAGGATCCAGACGTTCGTCACTTCCAAACAGGACATCTTAGGGAGAGCACTATCCGTTCCTTGTCATGTATAAAGTATTGTCCGGTAAATACATACCGATATGACATTCTTTGATGATCTGAGCATATATTTAAGCGCTGTCACGAAGAGTGCCCAAATATTGCGCTCTTCGTTTTAATTAGTAGGGTTCAACTGCTGTCTCCATCAGTTACTTAATTAGTATTGGGCATATCGACCGCACCCCAGTAACCGGATCATGGGGCATGTAAAAACCACACAAGGATTTGTCCGAGTGTTCCCTGGCCCGATGACGCGTGTCTGCACTGCTTTGGTCAACCCCGTTTTGTCTTACCTTATGGGCACCTTTCACTTATCTGGAAGGGTCCGGATGGACGAGCTTTGCTTTTAGAGGAATTTGTTCCTTGCTGTGATTCAGTCTGTTTAGTAAGGATAATAGGCAATACCTTTGAAAACCCTATTGTGAACATGGCAGTACGTTGGATACTGCAGATCAAAATTATCACTATAAACAGACTCCTCTCAAGATATGAGTAGTATTGCGATTTCAAATAACGTTTTATTGTCCACGAGGCAGTTAGCTGGGGTTCAGACTGTCAAGGCAAAGCAAGGGACACAGTCATCCAAGCCTTGCTTGATGGTCTGTTTACGTCTGTAGCTTACTTCACAGGTGTTGCTAGCAGCTTAAAATCTGACTAACGTAGTTTATTTTATCCATGTACCTGCATTTTTAAAACTCTTCAAATATATGTTGTATTCGGTGGTTTTCAATGCTTTTTTTCGAATACGAGGAACACTGTGAAGTTAGAATGAGAGCGAAGAATTAAACTGAAATGCAGACCACGTAACTTTTTTTCCTCACTTTTTTCTATCGTTCATTTTGGCAGCCGTCTTGAACTATCCTGGCGTATGACAAATTGTTAAGTCAATTCCTTGCAATAGACTTTCGGAACCTGCCAAATTTTTCTCGTCCCTTTTATACACAGACTCCAGACAACTCCGCTTCTTGTGGTCACCCAAGATTCCATGACTGTCGGTGATCTTGAATACCTCCTCTCCTCCTCCACCTTACGTGGCTTCCCTGTAGTGGTCTCGGAGTCTTCGCAGTACCTTGTCGGTTGGATAACTCGCAGAGATCTTACGCGGGCCCTGGGTGAGGAACTTATCCATTCTTGTTTTAAAATGTGTTCGCGCGAACCTCCCTACCGTCTGTTCTAATGGATCATTCTCCTGATTTCTTCCCTCTTCCGACTTTTTTGTTGCAATTATTGTTGCTCTGGCTTCCAAAATCGGCATGAGTTTGACCTCTTGGGAGGAAATTAGGTTACTTTGCGGTGTACACGTTTTTCGTAATTGGCTGTCAAACTATACTGGCTGCTAAGTTCAAAATGCAGATTCTTTAATTGGCTACCAGCTACTTCGACACCTACCGAGCCTTTTGCACTTGCATCTTGAGAACTTGCCCTACTTACATGTATCTTTTTTTAATCGCCCACGTCCATTAAGCCATTTACTGTTATTAATCTTCCTCGCCCGTTTTTACAGACCAAGAAAAACTGTATAACCCTGATGTAACCTCAGAATCGGAAGTGTTTTTCACGGACTGCTCGCAGAACGGTGATTTTGGTTTACCTGAACGTGGCGCTAACCTTTCTTCGATTGTTGACCTGGTAGGTTCTCATACATATTTTTATCTTGTTTTAAACCTAAATTGACTGATCTATATGATAGTGTGTGGCTCACCGATCTGCTTAAGGAACATGTATGTTCCGTTGTGCCCTGGAACTCAGACTAGAGCCCTCGCAGACGGTCGCATAGCGACGTGTAGCATATTTTGATAATGTGGAACCGACAAAAACAAGGGAGACCGGAATGGCCATTTCTGGCTTATTAGCCGTCATCAGCCAGTCATACCCAATCCCCAGTGTGGAACACCCGGGATTCGAACCCGCGACCTTTGGTAATTGAGTCGAACGCTCTACCATTGAGCCACGGGCTCGTTGCTTTGTCGGTTGCGATCGGGAATATGATGATAGTGTGTGGCTCACCGATCTGCTTAAGGAACATGTATGTTCCGTTGTGCCCTGGAACTCAGTCCAGAAGCGACAATCCGCCGGCAACTCATGCAACCTAAAGACCCGATCCCCTCAACCAAAATCCGGCGTCATTTACCGGATAGACTGCCGTTGTGGTCGAGCAAATTATGTTGGTGAAACCGGCAAACGGGTTTGCACGAGAATGCACGAGCACGAACTCGCTGTGAGAAGGAAGAATAAACTCTCCTTGGTAGCCGCTCACGCATCCTCGCCAGAGCACGACTTTAACTTTGACAGCGTGAGAATATTGGGCCAGTCAGACGACCGAATTTCGCACCTGCTGCAGGAATCGTGGCACTCGACCGCGGAATCGATCAAAAGACACATCGATCTGCCAGCTGCATATCAGGCCCTGCGCGAACAAATCAATGGCTCTGATGAAGGTCATAATCGGCAGAGGTGAGTTAAATAAGCAGTGAGCTGTACAGTCTTTTATTCCTTGACGATGAGCTCGCGTGAGAGTTCGAAACGTCGGATGAATGAAATTCTGGTCCCAGAGAACGCCTTCCCGTCTTCTTCTATACAATTACCTGGGCCTCGCATATATTGAATAACTGAGGTAGTTTGCATTCAGAGATGATATTGAAGAAAGAAATCGAGTTTTTGTCGTGAATTTTCAAGCAGGTTACACCGGCCCATCGTCAGATGAAATGAAATGTTGGAGTTTGGATTATCACACTAGAAGGCTTGGTGGGGGCATACCGACAGACGTCCGTGGGAGGGGGACGAGAAACGTGTTGCGTTAAATGTCGGGATTGAGGGGAGGGGTTAATATCCCGATTGTTGTTCACGCTCTTTTACTGTGCGGCCTTAAACGCGCGATAGTGCTGCGTAGGGTGGACGCTGGCTTGTGGGCTATGGAGATGCCAATCTAACTTAATTTTCTACCGATCGCTTCAGAAATTCCCTGCATGTAGAACAGGCAGAAGAATTTCCGCGACCCTGTTTCTCCATTGTGGGTTTATCTGGTGTCGGAAACAGTTTTTCTCAAAGCTGACCGGAAATCCATTGAGTCGGAATAAGCGATACAAGTAAGCAAGTTCCTTCTTAAGAAGGTCGTCACTGCTACAATAGCGAAAAACCCCTTGAAAAAAGGTTCGGATGCAACTCCTTTTATGGTTCGCTGGCTGTTTCCTGTCATGGTTAAGGGTGATGTTAGCATTTGAGCCTTTTCGGTGCATGCTCGTCGTCAGGCCAACATTCTCGAGTTTTCGAATACTCGCGTCATGAAACGGGAGGATATTTTCCGTTGCTTCTTCGCGAGTAAATTGGATAGCTGGGAAAATTTTATTCAGACTGATGCAGCTGCACAACCTCGCAGGTTCTCATGATTACAAAGGTATCATCTACACATCGGAGCCACAGTTTTACCTTGAAAGTTCGCATTACATCCTCCTATAATTGTTGTAATACGATTTTTTCGAGGAGGACCGATATCGGTGAGCCGATTGGAGTGCCCTTAACCTATTGAAAATATTTCCCATCGAATTACTAATAGTTCTTCAGAAAGAGTTTCAGTTGCCTGTATAACCATTTGGTTAGGTTGTACCCGTGTGATCTTAAAATCTCATCTCATCTGGTAAATTCTCTTTTCCCTACAGCAGGCCACTCGGTAGATGCGCTAGAGCGACACGGGACCTAGATCAGCCCATGGTAGGCATTATTATGGATGCGTACCATTAATAAATTCCACATGCCGGTAGAACGGTGTGTTGAAACACCTAGGTGCAGGCTCACGCCTCGATTTTGACTTTGGTGGTCTCTATTCGATTGGTTTTAATTATAGCTGCTTTAGTATTTTAGGCAATTCACTACGCCTGGCGATGTTGAGCGAGTTCCTTATAGGGTTGAGGGCTAATTTTCAGAGGTCTGCATGAGGGCTGTTGTTCCTGCACGCCTGATAGCACCACTTTAGTTTCAAATCGTTTATTGTATTTGAGCTGCTCTTCCGCTTCTTTAGACCTTCCCAACCGAAGGTTCTCACTGTAACCATATTTCAATCTTAAAGTCCAGCTTTTTAGTACACGTATGTTCACCCAAACAGTTATTTTTAATCTCTTTACTGTATCCCACAATGCCTTTGTGTAATCTTATTCCAAAATGTGTTTAGACCGCATGGCGAATATATTTTATCTCAATACATCACCCACTCAATGGTTTGATTATTCTCCCTTTTTGCCGATTAACAAACCCTCCTTTTTTTCCACCCTTTACTCGCGCCTCGTAATGGGGCCTTTCTTAACCTCGCATTCTTTGTCTCCTTTTTCACTCGCATCTTTTTCTCCCTCAGTCCCCAATCACGGTAACGGACCAGACACCAATGGAGACCGTACTCGATTTCTTCCGAAAACTGGGGCTCCGTCAAGTCCTGGTTACGAAAAATGGGTGAGTCTATGTGTCACTCGGTTGTCCAACTAAGTTGAAATAAGTAACAACTTGTTGTTTTTTTACGATTGTTGCTAACATTATTAAAGCGGCCAGAAACGGTTCTAGTAACCGTCTGAAATCCCCGTGGCTTTGTGCTAAGTTCCCGTAAAATTAAGGCTAGGGTTATGGTTAGGGCTAAGGTAAGGTTTTGATTAGGGTTAGGATCCTGGATACGGTTAAGGTTTGGGTTATGGGCTAGATTACGGGAACATTTGTCCCTCCTGTAATGAAATGAAAGGGCAGTTGTTTTACGTGGAGGACTTTGCTATTACTATGTTCTGCGGGAAGGCCATATGAACACATCCAACCATATAATATAATTTTCCCAACCAATAATTTAGCATTCCCTCAATACCTTGGTCATTTGCGAGATTCTTCCTTTGGGACCAGGGGCCTTTCGCTTTGGACGGATCTGTGAATAGATTCGCGTGCTTCATATCCCGAGTTCTTGTCACTGAGAGCTCAACAGTAGATTCTGAGTGATCTTTCACCTTTATCCAAAAATGTAGCCTTTTAATTGCTTCTTACTCAGACGAATCTTATCAATCATGTATTGCTGGTTCGCCAAGATGTTAAACTGGAACAAGCAGATGGTTGGGTATTTGAATTCGCCTAGAAAGTGTGGTGTCGACACCCCCCCTTGTCAATGCAAATGCTGGCTTCCCACCCTTTAATGTATTTTGTTTACTCCGGTCATGGATCCGACTTCTTGAATCGTTCCTATTTGTTTTTTTTATGTAAAAAATGATGTTTGTAACGGTCTTTCATTAAAATCCGAATCTTGTTTCTGAACAAGCATGAAGGATGCAATTTTTTGCCACACATGTGCTGGTTTCCCTCGTTCTTAACGTCTTAGCATTCCGCCGTGATGCTGATAATGCTAGAAGTATTTCAATTTTCGCCGCAGTCCCTGTTATATAACTTTTTTGGGGATATGCGTGCTTGATTTTGTGAGCTCTTATCCGTCTCCAATTTTAGACGTCTTTTAGGGAATAATAACCAAGAAGGACGTGCTCCGTCATTTGCAGAGCCAAAAGCGTTGGTAGCTTCGTCAGTTATTCTTGGACGTAACGCCGACGTCTGCTACGAAGACGGACTGTGCTTTCCTGCTGTTATCGCAACTTGTTCAAACCTACCCATCATTGATTGTTCGCCCACGACCCTGTAATTTGCGCATAAAGTTGATTTCTCTCTGGCAAGAATTATCCTCGTCGCACTGGGCTGCTTTTCTGTCAACATCGGTAGAACTTTTTTTCCTCGCAATCTTGGCTTGATTGCCCTCAGCCATCTGCATACCTTCTGCCTGATCTTTTTTCCCCTGACGCGTACTTTTAGCCTGACCTGCACAGTTTTGTGAATGCCCACTTCATATTATTTACTATGCATATTTTGATTTGTTAATATTTTACCCTGAGATGTGTTTTGTTCCATTTTTTCAAACACGTGATTTTGCACTCCAATTAAAACCTACGCCTAAACTGCCCTCGTGCTTGCTTTTTTGGGCTTGAATGCCGCTCTGCTGCATGTCACCACCGATCATCTGCAAGTCGGTCGAGATTCTAATATGCTCTTGTGTGGAGATTGCATAGTTTAACGTCCTTTAGTGGGTTGAAAAGGAGAAGGCTTTTCAATCGCCGGAACCATTTCTTCATTCATTTTAACTTTCAAGCCCGCACAGGAGCCCATCTTCAAAGACAACGTCGACAACAATAAAGAAATAATTCCGGCTATCGCACAATCTTCTTCTTCTTTTGCTCGGTTCTAGCGTCCCAGTAAACTTACTGTCAGACCCTCAGATAGTGTTCTCCGTCCTGTCGTGCCCCTTTAACGGGCCACATGGTAGATGCGTTGGACCAATATGGGGGCCTTACCAGGGCATGGCAGGCGCTATTCGGGTTGCGCTCCCGTAACAAATGCCGAACATGGGATGGGGCGTCGTGGCAGGCCTAGGGGCGGCTAGGACCTAGAGGCCCGGCCACGCCAGCCACCTACGGCCTCTCTCATCTCCGGTCTTCTTGTCTATGTCTTGACACCGGGCATAAGTGGGGGAGGAGTAGAGAGTGCGGTAGATGCAGCGCAAGTCTACTATCACTTTCAACTAAATCACGCCAAAGTCATCGTACCTGTACCACTATGCTGTGGAGCGTACGGTGAACCTCGTCATAATTGAGGGTTGACCTATCGTGTACTCTGTCATGTAATTAAGATTCGATGAACACGGTCCATATTTGATTTCAAAATTGGGGAGGGGTTATCGAAGTCTTCTCTTTGTAGCGTTGTATCATTTCTGTTTGGATGTCATGCTAGGGGCCGGAACATTCTAGTGGTAAGGCTACGTAGAATTCAGAAAATTCAAGGCGACGGGTGCAGTACCTGTTCATGCACACAGCGGTAGTCCCTCATTGGAATCTCTGGGGCTCCGTTATAGCATCTGGCCTATCTCGTGAAATGTAGTCCAAAAAATTCGGAAATGTCAGTTCGACCGTCGTAATCTGACGATGTCCACTGCATGCTTCACAACATGTTGGTGCAGGGACGGTGACTTGCGCTGGATTACATTGAGACTAGATTTGCGCTGCATCTACCTACCTCTCTCATCTACTCCCCTATATGGTTCAGAGTGTAGAAGACCGGAGTTGTGAGAGGGTGCAGGCCCACGCACTGTGGTCTAACATAACAAAAAGGGAGGGATGGCTCGGATCACAACTGAGTGGGAGTCTCCTAAAGGCCACATTAAGAAGAATCAATTACAACCTTACTCTCAGTCCGCCAGTCGTCCATTGCGCACAAACGCACGCATTGGGCTGACCCCGCGGTCCGAGTTATTCCGGCAGTTGGCATCTTTCCAAGCCATGGTTTTTTAGCTCGCCATAAAAGTTTCAAGCGCGTCAGATTGCTTATTGTGAGGAAAAATGCGTTGAGCCGTCGACCTCACTCGCTCCCCCACCCTCAAAATCAGCCCACCGTCCGAGCCGGTTGGTTGTCTGATTTTGGAGTGGGCGCATTGACTGGCGCCACAGCCCTACCTGGCTCCCTTAACGCACAAACACTATACGCAAAACCAGGGGGTAAGGAGGACCCATCGCCGTCTGCCTCCCAGTCCACTGGTCAGCCACTCAACGCATAACACTGGACTGACGGCGTGGTCTGCTGTACGCGTCAGTTGCTAGCCTTCCAAGCCACAGTTTCTAGGAAACCGTGATATTTTCAGGTACATGATGATTGCGAGGCTGTTTTTTATGTATTGGTGGACGTATTGTGCGCTGATGTGTTTTGCCGCAGGTTATCGTGGAGGCGTATCTGACCTAATAGGCCCATGCGGTGTGTGAATGTGGGCAGTGGATGCACGCGAGGCAACTATATGCCCCAGGCACTGTTTCGCCAGTCTCCGTGCGATGGATTCGTAGGTAAGCGACCGGCCGATATGTGAGGTGAAGTTGCGGGCTCAGTATGGGCAGGAAAAATCTGGAGGGGCTGGGGAGATGTCGCTTGTTGTAGCAGGGGCAGGGATGGAGGGTGTGCATGGGGTATCGCTGCTCCCTGTGTATGTTGGGAGGGGGGATTGGTGCCAGATGTGACCGTGGGGAGGGTCCGAAAGGGGGTTGGCAGAAGTTGATTTTGTCGGATTGTTGTTGCATTGGTCAAAACGACCAGATCGATTCGCGTGCTGAAGGTGCGTTGACAGCGCGGGCATGTTGGGAGGGCTTGGGGATTGGCGGTGTTGGCCTGGGGCGCTGGTGACTTTCATGCCATCCTTTTAGCCTTGGCGGCGACGATGGGGTTGGCTTCGTATATTGCTGCCTCTGTCTTCGCTGTTTTCCTCCAGGCCGGTCGGTTCCAGGCGAGGTCCTCGCAGTTTGCCGGGTTGATCTGCAGTTGCTTCAGGGAAGCCTTCTCAGTGTCCTTGTAGCGTCGTACTTGAACCTCTTGTCGCTGAGATACCTTGGCGACATCTCCACAGAAGAGTTGTTTGGGTAGTCGCTCGTCGTCCATCCTCGCAAGGTGGTCGCTCCAGCGCAGTTGCTTCAGCTGGGCGTAGATGCTGAGGATGTGTGTTAATTCCAACACTTCTGTTTCCGGGGTCCTTCCCTTGCCATCTCAGCTTTAGTGTTCTGCGGAGGCAGCTGAGTTGGAAGTTGTTGAGCTTCCGAACCTGATTTTGGTAGACTGTCCAGGCCTCCGCTCCATAAAGCAGCGTCGGCAAGATGACAGCTTTGTACATCTTACGTTTGGTGCTGGGATGGAGACCTTGTCAATTCCAGACGACGTTCTGCATGAGTCCGATTGCTTTGGCGATCAGGTGGACTACCTCATCGTCGATTTTTGTGCTGCGGGAGAGGTTGCTGCTCAGGTAGGTGAAGGTATCCACGGATTTCAGTTAGGCACCATTGACCTTGATGTGAGGTGTTTTTTAGGTTGTATTGGGCGGCTGATGCATGACCACCGTTTTCTCCGTGTTGATGCGCAGTCCGAAGTTGTCACAAGCGGCATTGAAAAACTTATGTTCTTTTGCATGTCCCCTTCAGTCGTTTGATTGAGTGTACGGTCGTCAGCGAAGAGAAGTTCGTGGATTGTGGCTATAGATACAGGCTAGTGGGAATGAATCCGCCGTTTATTGAGTTGTCAATCCAGACGTTGGTCGATGCGGATCCCGGGGAGTTCATCACCGTAGGCGTCCATTACCATAGCAGAGAGAGCGCGGGTGCAAGGACACAGCCCTGCTTCACTCCGTTGGTCACTCTGAAGACCTCTGAGACAACTCCGTTTTCCGTGACGCGTGCCAGCATGCCACCATAGAGTTGACGCAGCATGTGAGTGAAACGTTTGGGACAGCCGAATTCCTGCATGACCTTCCAAACTCCTTCGCGATTCACCTTTCCCGCTGGAGAGTCGCTGTATGGTCCTGACGGTTTCTCGGAGAGAGGGCAGGAGATGGAATTCGACGTTGGTTCCACTTCAGGCAACCGTTTGATGGCGGCATCGGAGAGGGTAGAGTGCTGGTAAAGACCGCTACGGAAGAACTCCGCCCTGCGCTTCAGAATGTGCGTCTTCTCAGTGAGCAAGGTAGTCCCTTCAGCACTGAGAAGGGGGCATTTCCTTTGAACAGAGGTCCGTGGACATCCTTGATGGTGGCGAAGAAGTTTTTCCATTCGTTGCGGTCCGCGTACTCTTGGATCTCATCGGTCTTGCGGACCATTCAGGCGTCCTGCATCTCCCGCATCCGTTGCTGTACAAGGCGGCGCCATCGGGAGCCGGCTTTTCAATTAAATTCTTCCCCACCGCCTGCAAAACTCATAAGCTCGATTTAAAAGTCTACTTATGTAGTACGGGTATTTTCCCCATTGATTTTCAATACCCTCATTAATTTATATATATAGATATATATATCTTATAAATAAATTTTATTTTTATCCTCACTCTGTAGGAACTTACGTCTTATTCATATTTTGTGTTCGAAAAGATGTGTGCCTCTCTTTAACGAGTTTGTAACTGTGAGATTTTTCAAGACCACGATGTATCTGTTCACACAGTTGTTCGTGCAATTTAAAAGCTAGTCCACGTTGTTTGCTGCGTTTTATACACATTATAGGACGTTTTTTGAGCGTAGGGAGGTATGTGATTTCCTTACACAGAAACTTTGAGTGCCAGTAGAACTGCAGGAAGTGTTCAAAGATTTTTTGGGAATTAAAGAAAAAAGTTTTTTGACTGAGAGGAACACCTCTAAGCATAAAATTTAAAGAAAACGTTATTTTCTAACAAATGAGTACAAGAATTAATATTTTGTGCATTTTTCTATAAAATATATTTGGGTATGTAAGAGCATCAAAATGGTTTCAAGAATTTTGGTTAACATTTCTGGACATAGGCCAGCTACCGTTGGCATAAATGAAGCTTGCGACGCTAATTTCACGCTAAAGACCTAGGAACTAAATTTAATATCCTTGAGTATGGCGATTAGGAAAACAGAGTTCACATAGCAAACTCAATCGAGTCTAGGCATTGACGGAGGTCTGCACATGCAGTCTTTGTTATTGTGTTGGTTTTATGAAAGACCGCCTGTATCACACAAAAGTTCACTTTAAATTCATAAAAAGGAAACACTTTTAATTCGTGATTCCAAGAGGCCAACAGTTAAGGAGGCATCATATTATTTTAGGACCGCAGATAGAGATTATATATATATATATATATATATATATATATATATATATATATATATATATTGAATAACAGAGGTTGTTTGCATCCCCGAGATAGTATAATGAAAAGAAAAATGCTCTTCGAAATGGAGTTTTACTCAAATTTTCAAGTTGGTGACAATTCAACCCGTCGTCAGACGAAATGAACAGAGGAAAGTGAAGTGGCGCGCTGAGGACAGATTTCAGACAAGCAAACAGCTGGTGAGGGGTGGTGGTGGACCAATAATCAAGTATTGTTTTGGGACGGGGGTGAGGAGAGAAATCAACAATTACTGGCTTGTTTGGGAGGGGAGGTGCGTTGCGGCCGGCTAGATTATCGATCATGGTTAGGCTAAGGGTAATGTATTTGGGTTCATACCTGTAGGGCCAGATCTAGAGGTTGGCTAGAGTTAAGATTAAGGTGCAGTCTAGTTTTATGTTAGGGTTAGTGTCAGCGTGAATTCAAGATTGAGGCGATGGTTGGGTTAACGTTTGAAGCCAAGGTCAGAGTTAGCGTCAAGATCATGATTAAGCTATGTTATGGTTTGGGTTCTTGTTACCTCGTAGGGCGTAGGTTAAGTAGGTTGGCTAGAGTTAAGCTTTAAGTTGCAGTCCAGATTTTTATGTAAGGGTTAGTGTCAGCGTGAATTCAGGATTTAGGAGATAGTTGGGTTTACGTTTGAAGCCAAGGTCAGAGTTGGGGGTCAAGATCATGACTAGCTAAGGGTTATGGTTTGGGTTCATGTTACCTGTTGGGCTTAGATCTAGAGGTTGGCTAGAGCAAGATTAAGGTGCAGTCTAGTTTTATGTTAGGGTTGGTGTCAGCGTGAATTCAAGATTTAGGCGACGGTTGGGTTTACGTTTGAAGCTAAGGTCAGAGTTGGGGTCAAGATTATGATTAGGCTAAGGGTTATGGTTTGGGTTCATGTTACCGGTACGGCTTAGGTTTAGAGTTCGGCCAGAGTTAAGATTAAGGTGCAGTCTAGTTTTATGTTAGGGTTAGTGTCAGCGTGAATTCAGGATTTAGGAGATAGTTGGGCTTACGTTTGAAGCTAAGGTCAGAGTTGGGGTCAAGATCATGATTAGGCTAAGGGTTATGGTTTGGGTTCATGTTACCTGTAGGGCTTAGGTTAAGAGGTTGGCTAGAGTTAAGTTTAAGTTGCAGTCTAGATTTATGTAAGGGTTAGTGTCAGCGTGAATTCAGGATTTAGGAGATAGTTGGGTTTACGTTTGAAGCTAAGGTCATAGTTTTGGTCAAGATCATGATTAGGCTAAGGGTTATGGTTTGGGTTCATGTTACCTGTAGGGCTTAGATCTAGAGGTTGGCTAGAGTTAAGATTAAGGTGCAGTCTAGTTTTATGTTAAGGTTAGTGTCAGCGTGAATTCAAGATTTAGGCGGTGGTTGGGTTTACGTTTGAAGCTAAGGTCAGAGTTGGGGTCAAGATCATGGTTAGGCTAAGTGTAATGGTTTGGGTTCATGTTACCTGTAGGGCTTAGATCTAGAGGTTGGCTTGAGTTAAGATTAAGGTGCAATCTAGTTTTATGTTAGGGTTAGTGTCAGCGTGAATTCAAGATTGAGGCGATGGTTGGGTTAACGTTTGAAGCTAAGGTCAGAGTAAGGGTCAAGATCATGATTAAGCTAAGGGTTATGGTTTGGCTCCTGTTACCTGTAGGGCGTAGGTTAAGAGGTTGGCTAGAGTTAAGCTTTTAAGCTGCAGTCTAGATTTTATGTAAGGGTTAGTGTCAGCGTGAATTCAGGATTTAGGAGATAGTTGGGTTTACGTTTGAAGCTAAGGTCAGAGTTAAGTTCAAGATCATGATTAGGCTAAGGGTTAAGGTAATGGTTCATGTTACCTTTAGGTGTTAGGATAAGAGTTCGGCTAGAGTTAAGATTAAGGTGCAGTCTAGTTTTATGTTAGGGTAAGTGTCAGCGTGATTTAAGGATTAAGACGATGGTTGGGTTTATGTTTGAAGCTAAGGTCAAAGTTTAGGGTAAAGATCATGATTAGGCTAAGGGTTATGCTTTGTGTTCATGTTACCTGCAGGGCTTAGGTTTAGAGTTCGGTTAGAGTTAAGATTAAGGTGCAGTCTTGTTTTATGTTAGGGTTAGTGTCAGCGTGAACTCAGCATTTAGGCGATAGTTGTTTTTATGTTTGAAGCAAAGGTCAGAGTTTGGGTAAAGATCATGATTAAGTTTAGGCTTATGGTTTGGGTTCATGTTACCTATAGGGCTTAGGTTTAGAGGTTGGCTAGAGTTAAGTTTAAGTTGCAGCATAGATTTATGTTAGGGTTAGTGTCAGCGTGAATTCAGGATGAAGACGATGGTTGGGTTTACGTTTGAAGCTAAGGTCAGAGTTGGGGTCAAGATCATGGTTAGGCTAAGGGTAATGGTTTGGGTTCATGTTACGTGTAGGGCGTAGGTGAAGAGGTTGGCTAGAGTTAAGTTTAAGTTGCAGTCTAGATTTATGTTAGGGTTAGTGTCAGCGTGAATTCAGGATTTAGACGATGGTTGGGTTTACGTTTGAAGCTAAGGTCAGAGTTGGGGTCAAGATCATGGTTAGGCTAAGGGTAATGGTTTGGGTTCATGTTACCTGTAGGGCTTAGATCTAGAGGTTGGCTAGAGTTAAGATTAAGGTGCAGTCTAGTTTTATGTTAGGGTTAGTGTCAGCGTGAATTCAAGATTGAGGCGATGGTTGGGTTAACGTTTGAAGCTAAGGTCAGAGTAAGGGTCAAGATCATGATTAAGCTAAGGGTTATGGTTTGGGTTCTTGTTACCTGTAGGGCGTAGGTTAAGAGGTTGGCTAGAGTTAAGTTTAAGTTGCGGTCTAGATTTATGTTAGGGTTAGTGTCAGCGTGAAATTCAGGATTTAGACGATGGTTGGGCTTTACGTTTGAAGCTAAGGTCAGAGTTGGGAGTCAAGATCATGGTTAGGCTAAGGGTAATGGTTTGGGTTCATGTTACCTGTAGGCTTTTAGATCTAGAGGTTGGCTAGAGTTAAGATTAAGGTGCAGTCTAGTTTTATGTTAGGGTTAGTGTCAGCGTGAATTCAAGATTTAGGCGATGGGTTGGCTTACGTTTGAAGCTAATGTCAGAGTTGGGGTCAAGATCATGATTAGGCTAAAGGTTATGGTTTGGGTTCATGTTACCTGTAGGGCTTAGATTTAGAGTTCGGCAAGAGTTAAGATTAAGGTGCAGTCTAATTTGATGTTAGGGTTAGTGTCAGCGTGAATTCAAGATTTAGGCGATGGTTGGGTTTATGTTTGCCAAGGTCAAAGTTGGGGTCAAGATCATGATTAGGCTAAGGGTTATGGTTTGGGTTCATGTTACCCTGTAGGGCTTAGATCTAGAGGTTGGCTAGAGTTAAGATTAAGGTGCAGTCTAGTTTTATGTTAGGGTAAGGTCAGCGGAATTCAAAGATTAAGGCGATGGTTGGGTTTACGTTTGAAGCTAAGGTCAGAGTTGAGGCCCAAAGATTATGATTAGGCTTAGGGTTATGGTATGGGTTCATGTTTTACCTGTAGGGCTTAGGTTTAGAGTTCGGCTAGAGTTAAGGATTAAGGCGTGCAGTCTAGTTTTTATGTTAGGTTAGTGTCAGCGTGAATTCAGGTTTTAGACGATGGTTGGGTTTACGTTTGAAGCCATAGGTCAGAGTTGAGGTCAAGATCATGATTAGGCTAAGGGTTATGGTTTGGGTTCATGTTACCTGTAGGGCTTTGATCTAGAGGTTGGCTAGAGTTAAGATTAAGGTGCAGTCAAGTTTTATGTTAGGGTAAGTGTCAGCGTGAATTCAAGATTAAGGCGCTAGTTGGGTTTACGTTTGAAGCTAAGGTCAGAGTTGGGGTCAAGATTATGATAAGGCTAAGGGTTATGGTATGGGTTCATGTTACCTGTAGGGCTTTAGGTTTAGAGTTCTGGCTAGAGTTAAGATTAAGGTGCAGTCTAGTTTTCTGTTAGGTTAGTGTCAGCGTGAATCCAGGATTAAGGAGATAGCTGGCTACGTTTGAAGCTAAGGTCGGAGTGGGGGTCAAGATCATGATTAGGCTAAGGGTTATGGCATGGGTTCAGTGTTACGTAGGGCGTAGGTTAAGAGGTTGGCTAGAGTTAAGCTTTAAGTTGCAGTCTAGATTTATGTTAGGTTAGTGACAGCGTGAATTCAGGATTTAGACGATGGTTGGGTTTACGTTTGAAGCCAAGGTCAGAGTTGGGGAGTCAAGATCATGGTTAGGCTATAGGGTAATGGTTTGGGTTCATGTTACCCTGTAGGGCTTAGATCTAGAGGTTGGCTAGAGTTAAGATTAAGGTGCAGTCTAGCTTTTATGTTAGGGTTAGTGTCAGCGTGAATCCAAGATTGAGGCGATGGTTGGGTTAACGTTTGAAGCTAAGGTCAGAGTAAGGGTCAAGATCATGATTAAGCTAAGGGTTATGGTTTGGGTTCTTGTTACCTGTAGGGCGTAGGTTAAGAGGTTGGCTAGAGTTAAGTTAAAGTTGCAGTCTAGATTTATGTTAGGGTTAGTGTCAGCGTGAATTCAGGATTTAGACGATGGTTGGGTTTACGTTTGAAGCTAAGGTCAGAGTTGGGGTCAAGATCATGGTTAGGCTAAGGGTAATGGTTTGGGTTCATGTTACCTGTAGGGCTTAGATCTAGAGGTTGGCTAGAGTTAAGATTAAGGTGCAGTCTAGTTTTATGTTAGAGTTAGTGTCAGCGTGAATTCAAGATTTAGGCGATGGTTGGGTTTACGTTTGAAGCTTATGTCAGAGTTGGGGTAAAGATTATGATTAGGCTAAAGGTTATGGTTTGGGTTCATGTTACCTGTAGGGCTTAGATTTAGAGTTCGGCAAGAGTTAAGATTAAGGTGCAGTCTAGTTTTATGTTAGAGTTAGTGTCAGCGTGAATTCAGGTTTTAGATGATGGTTGGGTTTACGTTTGAAGCTAAGGTCAGAGTTGGGGTCAAGATCATGATTAGGCTAAGGGTTATGGTTTGGGTTCATGTTACCTGTAGGGCTTTGATCTAGAGGTTGGCTAGAGTTAAGATAAAGGTGCAGTCTAGTTTTAAGTTTAGGGTAAGTGTCAGCGTGAATTAAAGATTAAGGCGATGGTTTGGTTTACGTTTGAAGCTAAGGTCAGAGTTGGGGTCAAGATTATGATTAGGCTTAGGGTTATGGTATGGGTTCATGTTACCTGTAGGGCTTTGGTTTAGAGTTCGGCTAGAGTTATGATTAAGGTGCAGTCTAGTTTTATGTTAGAGTTAGTGTCAGCGTGAATTCAGGTTTTAGATGATGGTTGGGTTTACGTTTGAAGCTAAGGTCAGAGTTGGGGTCAAGATCATGATTAGGCTAAGGGTTATGGTTTGGGTTCATGTTACCTGTAGGGCTTTGATCTAGAGGTTGGCTCGAGTTAAGATTAAGGTGCAGTCTAGTTTTAAGTTTAGGGTAAGTGTCAGCGTGAATTAAAGATTAAGGCGATGGTTGGGTTTACGTTTGAAGCTAAGGTCAGAGTTGGGGTCAAGATTATGATAAGGCTAAGGGTTATGGTATGGGTTCATGTTACCTGTAGGGCTTAGGTTTAGAGTTCGGCTAGAGTTAAGATTAAGGTGCAGTCTAGTTTTCTGTTAGGGTTAGTGTCAGCGTGAATTCAGGATTAAGGAGATAGTTGGGTTTACGTTTGAAGCTAAGGTCGGAGTGGGGGTCAAGATCATGATTAGGCTAAGGGTTATGGTATGGGTTCATGTTACGTGTAGGGCGTAGGTTAAGAGGTTGGCTAGAGTTAAGTTTAAGTTGCAGTCTAGATTTATGTTAGGGTTAGTGTCAGCGTGAATTCAGGATTTAGACGATGGTTGGGTTTACGTTTGAAGCTAAGGTCAGAGTTGGGGTCAAGATCATGGTTAGGCTAAGGGTAATGGTTTGGGTTCATGTTACCTTGTAGGGCTTAGATCTAGAGGTTGGCTAGAGTTAAGATTAAGGTGCAGTCTAGTTTTATGTTAGGGTTAGTGTCAGCGTGAATTCAAGATTGAGGCGATGGTTGGGTTAACGTTTGAAGCCAAGGTCAGAGGCGGTCAAGATCATGATTAAGCTAAGGGTTATGGTTTGGGTTCTTGTTACCTGTAGGGCGTAGGTTAAGAGGTTGGCTAGAGTTAAGTTTAAGTTGCAGTCTAGATTTATGTTAGGGTTAGTGTCAGCGTGAATTCAGGATTTAGACGATGGTTGGGTTTACGTTTGAAGCTAAGGTCAGAGCTGGGGTCAAGATCATGGTTAGGCTAAGGGTAATGGTTTGGGTTCATGTTACCTGTAGGGCTTAGATCTAGAGGTTGGCTAGAGTTAAGATTAAGGTGCAGTCTAGTTTTATGTTAGGGTTAGTGTCAGCGTGAATTCAAGATTTAGGCGATGGTTGGGTTTAAGTTTAAGCTAATGTCAGAGTTGAGGTCAAGATCATGATTAGCTAAAGGTTATGGTTTGGGTTCATGTTACCTGTAGGGCTTAGATTTAGAGTTCGGCAAGAGTTAAGATTAAGGTGCAGTCTAATTTGATGTTAGGGTTAGTGTCAGCGTGAATTCAAGATTTAGGCGATGGTTGGGTTTATGTTTGAAGCTAAGGTCAAAGTTGGGGTCAAGATCATGATTAGGCTAAGGGTTATGGTTTGGGTTCATGTTACCTGTAGGGCTTAGATCTAGAGGTTGGCTAGAGTTAAGATTAAGGTGCAGTCTAGTTTTATGTTAGGGTAAGTGTCAGCGTGAATTAAAGATTAAGGCGATGGTTGGGTTTACGTTTGAAGCTAAGGTCAGAGTTGGGGTCAAGATTATGATTAGGCTTAGGGTTATGGTATGGGTTCATGCTACCTGTAGGGCTTAGGTTTAGAGTTCGGCTAGAGTTAAGATTAAGGTGGAGTCTAGTTGTATGTTAGGGTTAGTGTCAGCGTGAATTCAGGTTTTAGACGATGGTTGGGTTTACGTTTGAAGCTAAGGTCAGAGTTGGGGTCAAGATCATGATTAGGCTAAGGGTTATGGTTTGGGTTCATGTTACCTGTAGGGCTTTGATCTAGAGGTTGGCTAGAGTTAAGATTAAGGTGCAGTCTAGTTTTATGTTTGGGTAAGTGTCAGCGTGAATTCAAGATTAAGGCGATAGTTGGGTTTACGTTTGAAGCTAAGGTCAGAGTTGGGGTCAAGATTATGATAAGGCTAAGGGTTATGGTATGGGTTCATGTTACCTGTAGGGCTTAGGTTTAGAGTTCGGCTAGAGTTAAGATTAAGGTGCAGTCTAGTTTTCTGTTAGGGTTAGTGTCAGCGTGAATTCAGGATTAAGGAGATAGTTGGGTTTACGTTTGAAGCTAAGGTCGGAGTGGGGGTCAAGATCATGATTAGGCTAAGGGTTATGGTATGGGTTCATGTTACCTGTAGGGCTTAGGTTTAGAGGTTGGCTAGAGTTAAGATTAAGGTGCAGTCTAGTTTTATGTTAGGGTTAGTGTCAGCGTGAATTCAAGATTTACGCGATGGTTGGGTTTACGCTTGGAAGCCAAGGTCTGAGTTGGGGGTCAAGATCATGATTAGGCTAAGGGTTATGGTATGGGTTCGTGTTACCTGTAGGCTTAGGCTTAGAGTTCGGCTAGAGTTAAGATTAAGGTGGAGTCTAGTTTTTATGTTAGGGTTAGTGTCAGCGTGAATCCGTGATTGAGGCGATGGTTGGGTTTACGTTTGAATCTAAGGTCAGAGTTGGGCCAAGATCATGATTAGGCTAAGGGTTATGGTATGAGATCATGTTACCTGTAGGGCTTAGGGTTTGAGGTTACTAGAGTTAAGATTAAGGTGCAGTCTAGATTTTATGTTAGGGTTAGTGTCAGCGTGAAATTCAAGATTTAGGCGATGGTTGGGTTTACGTTTGAAGCTAAGGTCAGAGTTGGGGTCAAGATCATGATTAGCTAAGGGTTATGGTATGGGTTCGCGTTACCTGTAGGGCTTAGGTTTAGAGGTTGGCCAGAGTTAAGATTAAGGTGCAGTCTAGTTTTATGTTAGGCAGGTGCCAGCGTGAATTCAAGATTACTAGGCGATGGTTGGGTTTACGCTTAAGCTAAGGTCAGAGTTGGGGGTCAAGATCATGATTAGCTAAGGGCTATGGTTTGGGTTCATGTTACCCGTAGGGCTTAGATTTAGAGTTCGGCAAGAGTTAAGATTAAGGTGCAGCTCCACTTTTATGTTAGGCTAGTGCCAGCGTGAATCCAAGATTAAGGCGATAGTTGGGTTTACGTTTGAAGCCAAGGTCAGAGTTGGGGTCAAGATCATGATTAGGCTAAGGGATTATGGTTTGGGTTCATGTTACCTGTAGGGCTTAGGTTTGGAGGTTGGCTAGAGTTAAGATTAAGGTGCAGTCTAGATTTATATTAGGGTTTGTCAGGCCGTGGAATTCAAGATTTAGGCGATGGTTGGGTTTACGTTTGAAGCCAAGGTCAGAGTTGGGGGTCAAGATCATGATTAGGCTAAGGGTATGGTATGGGTTCATGTTACCTGTAGGGCTTAGGTTTAGAGGTTGGCTAGAGTTAAGATTAAGGTGCAGTCTAGATTTATATATGCGTTAGTGTCAGCGTGAATTCAAGATTTAGGCGATGGTTGGGTTTACGTTTGAAGCTAAGGTCAGAGTTGGGGTCAAGATCATGATTAGGCTAAGGGTTATCGTATGGGTTCATGTTACCTGTAGGGCTTAGATCTAGAGGTTGCCTAGAGTTAAGATGAAGGTGCAGTCAGGTTTTATGTAAGGGTTAGTGTCAGCGTGAATTCAAGATTAAGGTGATGGTTGGGTTTACGTTTGAAGCCAAGGGTCAGAGTTGGGGGCAAGATCATGATTAGGCTAAGGGTTATGGTATGGGTTCATGTTACCTGTAGGGCTTAGGTTTAGAGTTCGGCTAGAGTTAAGATTAAGGTGGAGTCTAGTTGTATGTTAGGGTTAGTGTCAGCGTGAATTCAGGATTTAGGCGATGGCTGGGTTTACGCTTTGAAGCTAAGGTCAGAGTTGGGGTCAAGATCATGATAAGGCTAAGGGTTATGGAATGGGTTCATGTTACCTATAGGGCTTAGGTTTAGAGGTTGGCTAGAGTTAAGATTAAGGTGCAGTCTAGTTTTATGTTAGGGTTAGTATCAGCGTGAATTCAAGATTTAGGCGATAGTTGGGTTTACGTTTGAAGCTAAGGTCAGAGTTATGGTCAAGATCATGATTAGGCTAAGGGTTATGGTATAAGTTCATGTTACCTGTAGGGCTTAGATTTAGAGTTCGGCTAGAGTTAAGATTAAGGTGCAGTCTTGTTTTATGTTAGGGTTAGTGTCAGCGTGAATTAAAGATTGAGCGATGGTTGGGTTTACGTTTGAAGCTAAGGTCTGAGTTGGGGTCAAGATCATGATTAGGCTAAGGGTTAGGGTTTGGGTTCATGTTACCTGTAGGTCTTAGGTTTAGAGGTTGGCTAGAGTTAAGATTAAGGTGCAGTCTAGTTTTATGTTAGGGTTAGTGTCAGCGTGAATTCAAGATTAAGGCGATGGTTGGGTTTACGTTTGAAGCTAAGGTCAGAGTTGGGGTCAAGATCATGATTAGGCTAAGGGTTATGGTATGGGTTCATGTTACCTGTAGGGCTTAGGTTTAGAGTTCGGCTAGAGTTAAGATTAAGGTGGAGTCTAGTTTTATGTTAGGGTTAGTGTCAGCGTGAATTCAAGATTAAGGCGATGGTTGGGTTTACGTTTGAAGCTAAGGTCAGAGTTGGGGTCAAGCTCATGATTAGGCTAAGGGTTATGGTATGGGTTCATGTTACCTGTAGGGCTTAGGTTTAGAGTTCGGCTAGAGTTAAGATTAAGGTGGAGTCTAGTTTTATGTTAGGGTTAGTGTCAGCGTGAATTCAGGATTTAGGCGATAGTTGGGTTTACGTTTGAAGCTAAGGTCAGAGTTGGGGGTCAAGATCATGATTAGGCTAAGGGTTATGGTATGGGTTCATGTTACCTGTAGGGCTTAGATTTAGAGTTCGGCTAGAGTTAAGATTAAGGTGCAGTCTTGTTTTATGTTAGGGTTAGTGTCAGCGTGAATTCAAGATTGAGCGATGGTTGGGTTTACGTTTGAAGCTAAGGTCTGAGTTGGGGTCAAGATCATGATTAGGCTAAGGGTTAGGGTTTGGGTTCATGTTACCTGTAGGTCTTAGGTTTAGAGGTTGGCTAGAGTTAAGATTAAGGTGCAGTCTAGTTTTATGTTAGGGTTAGTGTCAGCGTGAATTCAAGATTAAGTCGATGGTTGGGTTTACGTTTGAAGCTAAGGTCAGAGTTGGGGTCAAGCTCATGATTAGGCTAAGGGTTATGGTATGGGTTCATGTTACCTGTAGGGCTTAGGTTTAGAGTTCGGCTAGAGTTAAGATTAAGGTGGAGTCTAGTTTTATGTTAGGGTTAGTGTCAGCGTGAATTCAAGATTAAGGCGATGGTTGGGTTTACGTTTGAAGCTAAGGTCAGAGTTGGGGTCAAGCTCATGATTAGGCTAAGGGTTATGGTATGGGTTCATGTTACCTGTAGGGCTTAGGTTTAGAGTTCGGCTAGAGTTAAGATTAAGGTGCAGTCTAGTTTTATGTTAGGGTTAATGTCAGCGTGAATTCAGGATTTAGGCGATGGTTGGGTTTACGTTTGAAAGCTAAGGTCAGAGTTGGGGTCAAGATCATGATTAGGCTAAGGGTTATGGTTTGGGTTCATGTTACCTGTAGGGCTTAGATTTAGAGTTCGGCTAGAGTTAAGATTAAGGTGCAGTCTAATTTTATGTTAGGGTTAGTGTCAGCGTGAATTCAAGATTTAGGCGATAGTTGGGTTTACGTTTGAAGCTAAGGTCAGAGTTGGGGTCAAGATCATGATTAGGCTAAGGGTTATGGTTTGGGTTCATGTTACCTGTAGGGCTTAGGTTTGGAGGTTGGCTAGAGTTAAGATTAAGGTGCAGTCTAGATTTATATTAGGGTTTGTGTCAGCGTGAATTCAAGATTTAGGCGATGGTTGGGTTTACGTTTGAAGCTAAGGTCAGAGTTGGGGTCAAGATCATGATTAGGCTAAGGGTTATGGTATGGGTTCATGTTACCTGTAGGGCTTAGGTTTAGAGGTTGGCTAGAGTTAAGATTAAGGTGCAGTCTAGATTTATATATGGGTTAGTGTCAGCGTGAATTCAAGATTTAGGCGATGGTTGGGTTTACGTTTGAAGCTAAGGTCAGAGTTGGGGTCAAGATCATGATTAGGCTAAGGGTTATGGTATGGGTTCATGTTACCTGTAGGGCTTAGATCTAGAGGTTGGCTAGAGTTAAGATTAAGGTGCAGTCTAGTTTTATGTTAGGGTTAGTGTCAGCGTGAATTCAAGATTTAAGGCGATGGTTGGGCTTTACGTTTGAAGCCAAGGTCAGAGTTGGGGGTCAAGATCATGATTAGGCTAAGGGTTATGGTATGGGTTCATGTTACCAGTAGGGCTTAGGTTTAGAGTTCGGCTAGAGTTAAGATTAAGGTGCAGTCTAGTTTTATGTTAGGGTTAGTGTCAGCGTGAATTCAAGATTAAGGCGATGGTTGGGTTTACGTTTGAAGCTAAGGTCAGAGTTGGGGTCAAGATCATGATTAGGCTAAGGGTTATGGTATGGGTTCATGTTACCTGTAGGGCTTAGGTTTAGAGTTCGGCTAGAGTTAAGATTAAGGTGCAGTCTAGTTTTATGTTAGGGTTAGTGTCAGCGTGAATTCAAGATTTAGGCGATAGTTGGGTTTACGTTTGAAGCTAAGGTCAGAGTTGGGGGTCAAGATCATGATTAGGCTAAGGGTTATGGTATGGGTTCATGTTACCTGTAGGGCTTAGGTTAAGAGTTCGGCTAGAGTTAAGATTAAGGTGCAGTCTAGTTTTATGTTAGGGTTAGTGTCAGCGTGAATTCAAGATTTAGGCGATGGTTGGGTTTACGTTTGAAGCTAAGGTCAGAGTTGGGGTCAAGATCATGATTAGGCTAAGGGTTATGGTATGGGTTCATGTTACCTGTAGGGCTTAGGTTTAGAGGTTGGCTAGAGTTAAGATTAAGGTGCAGTCTAGTTTTATGTTAGGGTTAGTGTCAGCGTGAATTCAAGATTAAGGCGATGGTTGGGTTTACGTTTGAAGCTAAGGTCAGAGTTGGGGTCAAGATCATGATTAGGCTAAGGGTTATGGTATGGGTTCATGTTACCTGTAGGGGCTTAGGTTTAGAGTTCGGCTAGAGTTAAGATTAAGGTGCAGTCTAGTTTTATGTTAGGGTTAGTGTCAGCGTGAATTCAAGATTAAGGCGATGGTTGGGTTTACGTTTGAAGCTAAGGTCAGAGTTGGGGTCAAGATCATGATTAGGCTAAGGGTTATGGTATGGGTTCATGTTACCTGTAGGGCTTAGGTTTAGAGTTCGGCTAGAGTTAAGATTAAGGTGCAGTCTAGTTTTATGTTAGGGTTAGTGTCAGCGTGAATTCAAGATTTAGGCGATGGTTGGGTTTACGTTTGAAGCTAAGGTCAGAGTTGGGGTCAAGATCATGATTAGGCTAAGGGTTATGGTATGGGTTCATGTTACCTGTAGGGCTTAGGTTTAGAGGTTGGCTAGAGTTAAGATTAAGGTGCAGTCTAGTTTTATGTTAGGGTTAGTGTCAGCGTGAATTCAAGATTTAGGCGATAGTTGGGTTTACGTTTAAAGCTAAGGTCAGAGTTGGGGTAAAGATCATGATTAGGCTAAGGGTTATGGTATGGGTTCATGTTACCTGTAGGGCTTAGATTTAGAGTTCGGCTAGAGTTAAGATTAAGGTGCAGTCTTGTTTTATGTTAGGGTTAGTGTCAGCGTGAATTCAAGATTAAGGCGATGGCTGGGTTTACGTTTGAAGCTAAGGTCAGAGTTGGGGTCAAGATCATGATTAGGCTAAGGGTTATGGTATGGGTTCATGTTACCCGTAGGTCTTAGGCTTAGAGGTTGGCTAGAGTTAAGATTAAGGTGCAGTCTAGTTTTATGTTAGGTTAGTGTCAGCGTGAATTCAAGATTAAGG
>WEDG01000045.1:0-78569 GCA_017591395.1 Schistocephalus solidus | reverse complement strand
AGGACTACTGATTAGGAGAAATTTAGAAGATTTTTGTACACTTACGTTTTGCATATTTTTAAGCAAAAATATATTTTTAATTGCTCACTCAGTCTTCCGCGAGTCACCTTATCATTAATAACTATTCGATTAGAATGTAATGGGGATCGTTTTTTAACCGTTTAGCTAGTATGGGCGTCAACCAAAGGAGTAAGGGGTTCCGCTGTGCGGTTGAAAAACGAGATACGAATTTTCGGATCCGATTCGCGTCCGAATTGTTATTAGGGGAGGCACCCCTACCGAATTCAATAATACCAAGGCACGCCTCGAATGCTAAAATTAAACATGTTTAACTACTCTCCATGTTAACGAGGCGAAAGAAGCGAGCACGCCAGGATTCGAACCTGGAATCTTCTGATCCGTAGTCAGACGCGTTATCCATTGCGCCACGCGCCCGACGGCTTCTGGGCGCTGTCAGAACGAACTCGTAGGTTGATCTACACATGAGAACCTCGCAAAGACTGTGCAATTATAACACTACTGTGCATATTTCAGTAACGTTTCTTTATGGACGATCCGTAGGAAGGACTATCGGAAACTGTATCGAAAGGTGATTAACCCAAAGGTGAACCTCAGCTGTTTCTTGGACACTCTTCCAAGAAATTAAGACACACTGCAGTGAACCAGAGGGACAAGTATAGGAGCTACCGCAATTTTGAACTGATTTGTAAGAAACGCCTCCGAACGCGAGTGAGCAACCGAGTGAGCCTACCATATATAACAAATACATCGAAAACCGGAGAACGCATTATCACAGAGATGGACGTGGACATTGCGTATCGCACGAGTCTTGTATGAGTCAGAAAACGCTGACTACTGTAACTCCCGACCCCGCGATTGCATGTTCATCTTTGCCACAAAACCTGGAACTGACACGGCCGCCTTTATGCTAGTCAACCATCCATTCGGCAACTGACTTACCTGCAGTCTATAACAAGTTGCAAATAAATCATCAGGCGGGCTCATGCTTTCTTCAGTAGTTTAAAGTTTATTCCTATGCGTAGCGCGCACGAGGAAGTTTAAACATTTCGACAATTACAGACGACGCAACGTTATGCAGATTTTTGAACGTGGCACATGTGAACCCAAGGTTTCACGGGACAGAGAGCAGAGTTATTTGATACCTCCTGAGCAAGACCGATGGCATTTAAAATGCAGTCACCATAAAAGCTAAGCTTACGATCGCTGCCCCAAACTGTAACTCAAAAGTTTCGGGATGGGCGGCTCGATTCCGAGAGCACTTTTACGGCAGAAAGTCGCCGGACACATTACCTCATCGACTCCTGGTGAACCACGGCAAGGAACCCAAACATGACAAGGGCTCTTAGGGATGTAAGAAGGGAAACAGAAGACACGATTAGATGAACTTACATTCAGATGACAACTGAAGTGCACGAGGACAAAGCTGGAGACTGTGGTGTAGCCCTCAGGAGAGTAGGCGGAGGAGGGGAGGGTCGGTGCGGGTTTACCAATATCAGGCCGAGCGAGACCCTCTTCAAGAAGACATCGGCGAACAAAAACATAGATTCCAAGGGGCTCCTTGGGTGCTGCGCGGGGACCCTCATGGCAAATGGCGCACAACAAACCTGTCTCCTCCACCACCTCGGCCGTCATCTTGGCAACGTGGGTGGGTGCAAGCATGGCTAACTGTGTTGGGGAAAAAGAGACAAGGAGGAAGAGGGCTTCAAGTCCTCATGTCTTTGGGTAAGTAAACAAAGTGAACAGAAAAGACCGTAACATAATCTTATCGTGACAGCATGAGGTACGGGGAGGGAGGGGGTTAGGGGTGATCGCTTGGACTAGAGAATTAAATGCGTTCAAATGGGTTTAACGAAAAATTTCAATACTTAAAGCAATAAAGTAGGAGTATAAAGGAAGCGAAAGCGGACTATAGTCAAGAGGGAATTCAAGGTCGAAACAACTTGGCTACCAACCTTCAGAATTTTCCGAGGTCTAGCCAAATAAGGCTTCGATGGGACCTCGTCTAAGAGATCAAGTTTGCCACTGATACCCTACCTAGTCGAGGCGTCAGGCGGAAGAGTGAATCGCAGGTGAGGGGGATAGGACTTTAACGACGAGAAAGGCATATATCGAGAATCAGCCGCAAATTCGAAATTCTGTTATATCATTCGCGTCAAATCATTCCCCGCGGGCATAACATAGTTAACCAGGGTTGCATGACAGAGGGAGACGAGGTAGGATAGCAAGGATTTCCGAGAACGCAAATGACTACGGTCTTACCATGTACGCTGAAATCAACTTAATTAAGGCTATATAGAATAGCCAGGAGGGGACGGAAGGGAAACTCACTTGACCCTTTTCGTTGACCTTCATGTTCAGGCTGCGTAGTTGACGTTGTCGCACCTCCTTTGCAAGGCGACGGTTGCGTTGAACAGTCTGCTGGCGCAAATCCTTGATTTCCTGAATCACGCTGGCTATCGAGAGGGACGGCATCTTGTCCAACTCCTCGGCAGATACCGCAGCTGACGGTGTAGAAGAAGTCTTGGCGGTGGCGGTGCCAACCCACTCGTCCAGGAGGTCCTCCGCCAACAGGCCCACCTGCCCTACCGACTTACTGGTCTCCAGTTTGTGCAGAAACGCCAGAAGTTGGCGCGAGGTGCGGGGCTGCGGTGCGGAGGGGAAGGGTGGGGGTGTAGGGTCACCCGATTGACAAGACCACACGCAACCGCGCATAAGCTTAAGCACAGGGGGAAGTGCGACCTCGTTAAGGAAGACGACCATAGTTGGCTCCTTGGTGCTGGAGGAGGAAAAGGAAGGAGGTAAAATTGTTTTGGTCTTACTTGAATATGACGGCGGGTTAAACCGTATAGGATATAATCAGAACAGGGGGAGGAAAACTCAACTCCTAGGAAGAAGAAGCTAGGAAGATGGTGAGTTAGATGCGGGTTTAAGAGACTGGCATTAAGGAGGATGGAAATGAAAGGTAAGTTTACAAGGGACAAAATAGTATTACAGAACTTACTCGAGAGCAGATTCTTCCGACTGCTCCAGCACCGACTCAGGCATGGTGTTCCACAAGAAGTCCACACAACTCTTGAGCAGACCTAGGTCCATGACCAGACGACTACGCAAGCGTCGACCGCTAGGAGTCTCATTGGGCACGGAGACCACTAGAGAACAGCAGCAATCCATGATGGCATCGGCGGCGGGCTGTCGACCGTCTGGCGACGACGGAGAAAGGAGGGTGAGGACATGAGGCCGCAGGAAGTCCACAATGGCGGCCATGGCAGCTTCATCGCCAAAGGCCAAGAGGCCGGGCAGGCGAGCCACCCCGGTACGCACAACCGGCAGATCCGGCTGCTCGGTGATGCAGGTGAGCAGACGCGAGACCAAACCGCTGGCAGCAGAGGCAGCGCTGGCGACAGCGGCGGGGTCGGAACTGGCCAGCTGCAGGAGGTTGGTGAGTACGCGCACCAGGCGACCAGTAACTTTCTCGTGCAAGTCGGCATGCTCCGGTGGCAGACGGATCACATGTAGACAAGTCAACAGGACACCCAGCAGGATCGAAATAGCGCTGGATAAAAAAGGCAGGAGGAAGAGGAGAAACAGACAGGAATTAACAGAGCGCTAGACACCCACGAACCACGCTAAACATTCACCGGTTAGAGTGGGAAGGGGGTGGGAGAAAGAAAAAACAAGCGCTCACGGGAGTTTTTTGACCACGACCCTATAAGGTCACGAAGTAGGCGCCTTTTATCCCTAACCACTGTGCGATTGCTGGCAGGGCTCAAGAGGGAGCCCGAGGGCACAATGGGACGAGTGAGTCCTATAACCGATCGGTAGGCGCCCATCTACCACTGTTAATATTCTCAATCGAAACCGGCAAGACAATGAGCTCGTGGCACAGTGGGTTAGAGCGTTGGACTTCTAGCCAACAGGTAGCGAGTTCGAGACTTGAATGCCGCAACAGTTGGGTTTGATATGGCTGGCTGATGACAGTTAACAAGCCAGAAACGGGCATTCCAGTCTCACTTGTCTTTGTCAGTTATGTTATTCTCCCTATAAGACCGGCCTGAATGACTGAGTGTGACTGATAAAACAGGAACGCATGGAGTGCGGGATTTGACAGAACTTAAAAAGCCCATGTTCGGTGGTCTCTTCCAACGCCACACGTTTCCTTCGGAAATCATAAATGAGACCGAGATGCAGATGGTGGCCGCTGCAAAGTCGGCTTACACGCCAGTACTCGGTCTCAAAGGATACTTCCTCAGCATTTCTTCTTAGTGACTGAAGTTCACTACACACGGGGTAACCTTTTCAGCAAAAGGTGAAGAGGAAGCTAACGATTGGCAGGTTTCATTCACGCGCACGCAAAACTGATAAGGGCCCAACTTCTCAGTCCTCGAGTTTTACAACTATACATTTAACAGTTAGATAATCGCGAAAGATGATGCCCGCCGTGTGTCCGACAGAGTGCTCGGCCCGATAAAATCATATGTGCCAACTGCGAACGTGGTCCGAGAACAATGATGCTCAAATCATGCAAGTAGTATTTTAGAAGTGACAATTTCGCTCTGTATATACAGCTGTATCAAACGAATCGGCATGCAGACAATAAGGTTTTCAAAGACATTGCCAACCATCCTTTCAAAAGAAACTGCAAAAGACAGAGTCAGGACAGCTGGAAGCCCGTCTACGCGTGGGACAGACGCGCACGGACGATGCACTAGGCTATAACGCCATAAATCTAAACGACATTAGACTGTGATGCACACAGAAGAACCCAGAAAGGCTAACAGCCTAGACTATGCTCGAACAGACAATTGCAAGTCAACTTACTGCAGTTCGGGGTCGAGCAGACGCTTTTGACACTCTGGTATCTTTAAACAGTACTCCAGGATGTGCATACTGACGACCAGCAGCTCACGACCTTTGAGGGCGTCTCGCACGGTTGCCAGACGGCTAAGAATACCCCTCAGTCCGAAGGGGTGCTCAGCCAAGATTTCCAGGTGGGAGTACTGTTCAACAGGCACAGGCGGGGTGGTCAGTTGTTCAACGTAAGGCAGATTGTCCTCTTCAAGACCCGGTATACGATAGATCAACTCCATAATGCTGTTAGCCTAAAAAAGGGACAGCAGAGAGCATACTGAGACATGATCATATTTCTGACAAAGAAACCAAGTGCCACAAAGCGTTAAGACAAACAAAAAGGCTAGGAATAGGCCACAGGGATACAACTGCATTAACTGCCTAATATTTCAAACACCTAACCACTTTAATAAAAAGGTGCTGCACAAAAAATCAAGAAAACATTGAAGTTAATTTACGACCTGGCCGGTTGGTGCCGTGCTCGCAACGTGATCCACGGTGCTAGGCAGAAACCTCGTAAGTTGCCCAAAAGCCTACTCCAACTATACTTACAGCAATGACGTCAAAGAAGCCGGATAGAATTGCAGACTCACCTACATGAACATGAATTTGCGAAAGGCAAAAGGGTTGCTACCCTGACTTCAGAGGAGTAAGTCTTTACTGGCAAAATAGTTCAAAATTTGAGTGATTCAAACTAGGCGTGGCACTCGTATACCCATTCAAATAACAAGCATATTGACCTCCGACCGGCCTACGCGGACATGCTCCGATAGGTTCACAGCGAAGGATGGCTGATGGAGGTCGATCCCCCTAGAACAGCGAGGATATTCATGGGAGACAACTCGACAAAGCGACAGACAGGGCATAGGGCGGACTTACCACGCCAACGGTTCAGCCAATCTCGGCCAAATCAGCATCAACATTATGGTGTTAATCTGTTGACGACAAATCAGTAGTGTAAAAAGGTCGAAAACAAAAATTGACAGATCAAAAGTAAAGCCGATTAAGTCTAAAGGCCAGCTACGGCTCTGCGTCACTTAGTGACTCTGTGGTCAGCCGCTGATAAAGAAGAGTAAACGATGTCGTTCGAAAGGTCAGAAAGTATACTTGCTTCATAGACCTCTTGCTTCCCCAACTCACGCACAAGAAACTTAGCGTTTGATGGGAGTTAACAGAAGATTTAAAATGTTTTCGGAATAGAGAGCGGCGAAAAGGCTTATTCAAAAAGAAGGAAGGAAGGGAGAGAGAGAGTGACAGGGCTCATACGTTGCTTGGATTGGCCAGCCAGATTTGCGAGTAGACATCCTGCAGTCGGAGTTCGGGCATCAGGATTTGATTCTCACAGACAATTTCCAGTCGCATATCCGTCGTGAGGTTGTTTTCGGTGCAGATGTAGTTGATGACGTCGAGAATGCGGGGTCCAAATCCGCGAGTGTCGGAGCTGACGGATAGAGGAGACAGTAAAAGGTAAAAAAAGACAATTTAAGTCAGTGAAAGTCAGTCGTTCGTTAAAAGAAGAAAGCCGCCTTAATTAGTATCGATGAGGAATAAATCCCGAGACCTGCGCGATGCGTTCGACCGTAGAGGCCTAAGTCGGTTCTGTGGGAACGCGATTCCCAGATGCCCCCAGGAACTTGAAAAGTTGACCAGCAGCTCGGTGGCCGAGGGATCACAGCCCCATTGTGGGCCTTTAAACACCAAATGGGGCATAATCGAAATAAGGCTGGATTCGAAGAGTGAACAGCCAAGGACAGGGAAGATGTAGGTAGCCAGTAGATAGAGCAAACACAAAAACCCAAGTGAATGGGTAGAACAACACGGTCGCAAGGATGACTGTTGATTTTTAATTTCCTTAGAAATAATTGCTAAATTGAAGTTAATCAGTCTGAATAAAGCTTTATAAGCGTAATACTCACTAAACTACCAACAGGCAACATGTAGCACGGAGGTTACATAATACGCCACACTGGCAACACAGGTACACGCTTAAAGCCCAGACAGGTGTCTCGCCGATATTCTGCCGTTGTATGACACAGCTGAGATGGGTTGGGCTCATCAGTGGGGCCCCCGGCGTTCCCCGTGTGCTTTTAGTTAGCACTTACGTTGTCAGTCGGATGTATCGGGTAATCCCCATGTGAACCTGAATGTTAGGTAAAAACGAAGCCAGACACTCTTTTGCTGGAGAACTCTGCAAGATGCGGAAAATGGAACGTCAACTCTATAATGACAACCTTCGGTCGAAAAAAATGCTTCGCAAGTGGAGCCGACTAAACTAATACTGTCAGGGAGGACTAGGCGAAACCGGTAAAGAGGAGAAAAAAGGCACTTCTTTCCCAGCAGGTATCCAGAAATCGACGGTCCACAGACGGCGCAGTTTTGATGGGAGGTTGCTGCTTGCCGTCGCGAAGCGGTCACGAACGGTGTTCCTAATCGGTACAGTAGTTGCTCGGCTGTTGACGCTAGAGAATTTCATCACACTGCCTGTGCTCCAGTCACAGAATATACGCTCTGGCTTAGCCACGATAAAGCACAGTGGCATCCTCGAATGGGTTTAGGCACCCGTATGGCTCGGATTGTGCTTTCGAGTACGAATACGAAAAGTAGGGCCAGAAAAGCCGCCACAACTCCAACAGCTTAAATACCCCTATCCGTTGCCTGGCATGCATCGATAGACCTGATGCGTACAGGCGCCAGCTCTCTCTCTCTCTCTCTCTCTTACCTTACTACCTCCCGTATTCGTCGCACAAAGAGGTAGTCCTCCTGATTTCCCCACACCGACAGACTGACTGGGAAGGGCGGCAGATCGGTGGAAATGGGGCAGACGGGCGCGCACATTCGGTCGAGCAGGAAGGCGGCGGAGGCCAGATCGTCATCCGGATACTGGGCTAAAAAGTCCAAGGCAGCCTGCACGGCCACATCCGGGTGGGTAGAGGATTTTTTGAAAGGAAGGAAAAGGAGAGTGAGAATGATGAAAATGCAAGCTTGGAAGAGGAGAAGGGATGAGGTATGGACCAGGCTTACCCAGAGGAACTCCCGTATGCGAGGACCCGTGACACCCGCCAGTTGGTCCAGCATGGCCTTGTACACCTTCTCAGCCCGCCTGGTGGATGCAGTAAGTTGAAACACTAGGGGTCGCAACTGGAGGCAGATGTGTAGCAGGTACCGAACTAGTTGATTCTGGTAGGCGTGACCTAACTCTTTCTACAAATGGGAATAAAGGGGAACACATGTGGGGGGGGGGGGACATAACACCTCTGCGCGCGACCCAAAAAGACCGGGAACGACTGCAAAAAACAGCTAGTTTTAAAGAGGGCAAAAAAGGAGCCTGAGACAAAGGAGAAAATGAAGTACCATGGGTTGAAGAAGGCGTAAAAGATCGGCCACTAGGAGAAGTGTACAGCCAGGATTGGAGCCGTCCAGAGCGCCTGTTCCACTGCCACGACTCAAAGGACTTGGTAGATACTCACTCCAGGGTGTGACTGTAGTCAGGGAGTCACCAGTCAGGAGCTGTGACTGGCTAGGCTGCCCAATAGACTTTCCCTCAAGAATAGCCATTTGCAGCAGAGTGCGTTTCAACAGGGGGTCCAAAGTGACCTTTAGGGACGACAAAAAAGCCTGTTAAACAGGAAGAGGGAGAGAGACAGTGACACGCAGGCGGAAATCGCTACCTACGTATTCGGATAAGCCCGAAGTTGGAAGGACACTTCGATCGCCGTGACGCTGGTTACGCAATCATGGTGAGCGCGTAAACCTGTTTACAGGGAAGGAGGCAGAAGCTGTCTCCGCCTTGCTCTCTATTCCCTGGAATAGCACATGTAAATGTCGAGGTGAATTCGGGACGGGAGGGAAATTTCCAAGGGCCAGATCAACCTCTTCCTCTCCTTCTACCGACTCCATATACGGGTGAATTGTTTCCGTGCGTCGATCAATCAGCTACGAAACTTGGTACAATGGCTAAGGTGGTATGAAACTCCGTCTAACACGTTGAATACGAGGGATCAGATTGAATAGGACTGAGCGGTGTGACAAAAGGGCCATACTATAGAAAAGCCCCTGCGAGCTGACCCTTGCTCCAAACAAGGGCTGAACTAGAGCATCAAGTAACAGCCTTCCGCTTAGGGTCTACTGATATCACGCCCGATTTATTGATGAAGAGGAAGGAGTATATCAGTGCTTCACCAATAACCGAATATCCAAAAGCATAGAAAACAAGAGGCCAGCGGGTAGAAATTACAGAGACAAGGAACGTTTTCAAAACCAAAGAACGCGCAAAAGGCACACGCAGGGCTCACGTCGGCACTGCGAGACACCCTCGCACGCACTGCAACACAAACGACATGAAGGAGGACACTACGCGGAGGAACATGGCAGATGGTGGCTAACCCGATCCATATCAACCAGCACTATGAACGCAAGTTCAAAGTGAGGAATTCTAAGACTGGACATCACCGGGCATGTGTAGCCAACCCTACCTGTGTCGGACAAAGCGTGCCATCAGGCACATACAACGCTCGAATCCATGCAACTTCACGTTACCGAACGAGCGACCCGACAACGAGAAAACAACGTCAATGCAGAATTTTCCTGCGGTTGAGGCGTAGAATCAAATGGATGGAGCAGTTGCATGAGTAAGACTTGTGCAACATCTATCGCACTTCCTCTTCCACCCTCATTAAATCTTGCTCCAGTCGAAAGACGATGCCGCGGTGACTGGTAGGAGTAAAAACCAACCAGACCAAACAGACAACATTCGCCCGAAGGAAGATGTCCACCACAGTGTGCATGATGACTAGCAAATTCTCACCTTACTCAATCCCGCACAGAAGGCATGACAGAGTCAAAAAAATCAGAAGCAGGAGCGGACACAGTGCCTGCCAAAGCGCAACCACCTGTGCAAGAGACACCAGGTCCATGCGCGATAGGATCGATTTTAACACGAAAATAAAGGGTCGGATTTATTCCCATGAGAGCGGGAGTGCCACAGAGGCCGCATTAAGAGGCCATTGCAGTTATAAGTCAGCTGGCAACCTTTCAAGCCAGGAAACCTAGCACGTCAGATCTATCATGCCGAGGAAAGAGCTGACATGCAATGGAGCAAGGTTCTGCACTCTCACTCTATCTTTCTCTCTATTAGATGAACCAGCCGCCTGTCCGAACGCATAAACAACCAGCAATGAGATTGAGACAAACCCAGTCACAAAAGACTGGATAAAATCCCTAGAGCTTCAAATAACGTCTCCAGGAAATGTGTGCTAGACGTCCGAAATGATGATAAAAGAGAGTACAAGAAACCTACGCAAGAACTTGGCCTTGGTCAAGAGGAAGGGTCGAATGGCCAGAGCAGTATGCAAGTCAGTGGGCAGGGTGGATCGGGGCTCGGTAGCCATGGTGGAATTCGTCCGGTTGGTCGCACCAGTGGATCCTGCAGCCCCAGCCGTCACCAACCGAGCGCCGCCACCAGCACCGGTGCGACGCATGCGCTGTCGTTGGCCGGGCTGCGTCGCCGCCACCGATCCCAAGTTCGGGCGGCTCTCTGAGGCCCTGGTTGCCTGCTGCTGTTGCTGGATGGCAACAGCCTCCTCCGGACTGACTGCCAGGTCCCACAGAGTCCGCACCAACAAATCACCACCTGAGCAGACGGATGCGGACGAGGAAGAGGGACCACGAGAAGAGGCTGGTGTAGCCGCGGCAACGGCGGAGACACCTGCACCCCGGGCTGGCACTAATTCATCAAGTCGCGGCAAGCAGGCCGAGAGATAGCAGATGATAGACTGACGGTGACGTTGGGTAGCGGCGGTTGCACAAGCTGCTGTATGCCTAAAGGACTTCCTCGTGGTTGTTGAGGGTGGGACACTGGTGTCAGTTTGGCACGTTGACGAGAGGCTGAGGCGCACAGGCCAGACTCTTGAGGAGATTCAGGCAAGCGCGCTGACTGCGAGCCAAGTTGTCGGACGAGAAGAGAATAGGCGTCATCCAGAACAAGTTCAGCGTGTCAGTAGGACGACTTGCCTCCCATCGAGTCAGAGACATCGACGAGAGCGCTGTGAGGAATAAAACGAGTGGCGAAAGATGGTAGGGTTAATAGAATAACAGTGGGAAAGGTTAGTCGACGAACGCTCAACGATTAATAACGGAGCTCGGTGAGCGTCCGTAAATATTCCTGATCTAAATCGGCAAATACAACGAGCCCGTGGCTCAATGGTAAGAGCGTCGGACTTCTGATCGATAGGCCACAGGTTCGATACTCGGGTGGTGGTGGTGGATATGACTGGCTAATGAGCCAGAAAGTTCCATTCCAGTCTCCCTTGGCTTTGTCGGCATTGTTAAAGTGGGAAAGGTATTGACAGAATTAAAATGACACGAAATTCAGCCAATGAGCAGACGGGCAAAACGCGGCACGGAGGGATGCTTTACGTATGACAATAGGGTTTGCCATAATTATGCATTGACCAAAAGGCAGTCAGTAAGCACCCACAGATGAAGCCACCTCACATGTGACCGTCACAGGACCGTCTTTAGTGTGTCCGAGGCGACCCATGCGGTTTATGAGGACACTAGAGGCGGGCACGAACCCAGGCACTGGTTCGCCAGTCCCCGCGGGATGGAATTGCAGGTGACCACCCAGGCCGATGCGCGAGGTAATTAAGGTTTCATTCTACAGAGTAAAGTAGTTCCCCGGACGACCCGTCTGCCAGATGCGAGTAATGTCTGATGACGAATCTTCATCCACAAGTGGGTGCTCGTGCCGGGCGTCCGGCGTCTACAGACTACAGCTTCGAGCGCTCGGTAGGCGGGTTGTTCATCTTCAACAAACGCACGCGCAGTACTCGCGAGAGAGACAGCAATTCAGACAGACGAAGATTGAAAAACCAATGAAGTAGACAACAGGACATGACGTTCGGTGAATGACATGGAGGGTGGACCAAAAGCGATTCCGACAAGGCGGGTTTGGAGGTTTAGGGGAGTTTGCAACAAACACACATGTGGGAATAGAACACTTGTCAAGCAAAAAAATTTGTGATGCAGTGCAAGTGACAATAGTAGCAATACCTGCATCTTTCGGCAAACCCCAACGAGAGGCCCAGCGCGCAAGCAGGGTGTTTCTTCGCCAGCGGAATGCGCAGCGTGCGACGACAGCGGCGATTCTTCTCTCTTTTCTAGCAGCAGCTACGTTCTGCGAGGTGGAGATGGCAGACGGACAAGAGGCGATCAGAAGTCCAGCCGTCTTTTTGCTTAACTGATATCGGTCACGCCACGCCTGTTGGTATAGTGAACGGGAAAGAGAGAGAGAAAATTAAAAGAACGCATGAAACCAAATGCATATTTGGGGTTGCCATTATCCATCGAAAGGCCTGTACAGAAAGAAGCAAAGAGATAAGATGAATAAGAGATCCCAGAGGTCAGTGCTAATGGGCATACACAAACCCAGTCGCGTCAACATGTAGGTCTGACAGTACAAAGATGAAGATGCAGAGAACAAACAGCAAGTAAACGCGAAGCAACAAGCAAGCGCATCACCAGCTTACCGCAAATGAAGCCGACTTCTCGCCTCGCAGCCAGGCCTCAAAGTTGACCGGCGGCAGGTCCAGGCGATCGGCACCAACCGTACTAAGAAGCTCCTTACGCTGGAGGGAGGCGCGCTTACCGTCTGTGGCCGGCGGGGGCCTCTCCGGCTTCCCAGAAGCCGAGGCGTCAGACGGTTTCCGCGAGGTCACTAAGGTGGATTCCGCAGACTCCGACTTGCTGTGCGGTCGACGAGAGGCGGACAACAACAGCGATGCCGGCGGTGGTAACAGGGGAACGGCCTTTGCCAGGGCCTCCAGCATCTGCACACAAGGCAGCAGGATGCTCTGCACCACGGGCATTGGAGGCGCTGCGGAGCAAGCGTCGGACGTTATAGGCGATGAGGGCGGCGGCGGAGTAAGGGCCGAGAGAAGAGAGAAGACAGGACGCAAACGAGCTTCCCAACAGGCGGCGGAGCGATCCAGGGGTGCTTAAAATAGAGGCGGGAGGGAACATGAAACAGTAAACAGAAATATATATATATGGCAACAGGGAAGTTGTGCCTTCCAGGAACTCAGTACTCTCAACTCACCGAACTACTTATTTATACTTGAAACAGGTACGAACAAATCCGACCTAGTCAATCTCAATGATGGTTGGTATACTGCTCCTACATACGTGACGACCTTTGGCAGCCAATTGGATGAACCTGAGTCACAATCGTTCCCAGGGAAACTCTAAGAGCTCCAAGCGGGTGGTGTGAAGTAAGAGTTGGAGGCGACCCAACTCATTTTAGTTTTCAATGTAATAGCAGCGGCAGCAGTAAAAACAGAGAACTCGGGGGATGATAAATTAAGAAGGCGTAAAAACCACTCCAGTCATCCTTCTAGGATGGTTGTAATTCTCCTCATCCCAATTAGCATCTGCCCGCTACTGTGCAAACGCTCGTCGAAACCCTCCAGTTTCCATTCGCACTCAAAATGTTCAACCCAGTAATCACAAGCGTAGGGAAGGTGTTGAAACAGAAAAAGATCCAACTAGGAGCACGGGAACTAAGACAGAAGAGGTCGAGGGGCGCCAACCTCAGCTCCTGATTTGCTGTACAATGCTCGTAACTAGCTCTTGTGCCTCGAAGGTAGTATAGCGACAGTTCATGCAGGTTAAGATGCTCTCACAGATAACTTCGGGTCACTCGAAAGCGATAACTATATAAGCACTACGTACTGTAACCGACAGTTCGACCGTCGATTTCAACGATGTCCGCCGTATGTTCCACAGCAGGGTGGTGCAGGAACGGTAACAGGCACTGGGTTATGGTGAGAGAAAACTTTCGCTGCATCAGCCTAACTCTCTGTTCTACTGCCCCACCTGGGTCCAGCATCAACACAGATTCAATAAAGCCGGAGATGGGAGAGGGCACAGGCCCATGCACTAAGGCCCAACACAAAACAAGAACACAAAAACGAGAGGCGGCTCGTATCCTAGCTCAGTAGAGTGCTATAAAGACCACACGAAGAAGGAGCCAATGCAGCCTGAATCTCGGCCCACCAGTCAAACACTCCGCAAAAACACGACAGTTCTACCGTCGGAGTCCGACGAGGTCCACCGTACGCTCCACAGCAGGAACGGTGACTAGCACGTGATTTAGTTTAAGGTGAAAATATACTTGCGCTGTATCTACGCCCTCTCACCTCCTCCCCTATCTATGTCCGGCGTCAAGAAAACAGGAGGCGGGAGAGGGCGCAGGTGGCTGGAGCGGCCGGGGCCCCTATGCCCTAGCCACGCTTAGGTGTGCCGCCACACCACGCCCCCCATGTCCGGCATTTTTTATGGAAGCGCAACCAGAATAACGCCTGCCGTGCACTGATGTGGCCCCCGTGTTATTCCAACGAATATACCACGAGGCCCGTTTAGGGAGCACAACACAAAAACACGATAGTTCGACCGTCGATTTCGAAGATGTCCACCGTATGCTCCACGGAAGGGTGGTGCAGGGACGGTGACTTGCGCACAACACAACACAAACACGATAGTTCGACCGTCGTAGTCCGACGATATCTACCGTGTGCTGCACAGAAGGTGGTGCAAGGGACGGTGACTTGCACGTGATTTAGTTTAAAGTGATAGTAGACTTGCGCTGCAGCTACCGCACACTCTCCTCCTCCCCCACCTGAGCCCGGGGTCAAGACAGAGTCAAGAAGACCGGAGGCGGGAGAGGACGCAGGTGGCTGGCGCGGCTAGGTCCCCTAAGTCCTAGCCACCCCTAGGCGTGCCACCACACCCCCTATGTTTGGCATTTGTTATGGGAGCGCAACCCGAATAACGCCTGCCATGCCCTGATGTGGCACGATAGTTCAACCGTCGTAGTCCGACTATGTCCACCGTATGCTCTATGGAAGTGTGAAGCAGGGACGGTGACTTGCGCGTGAATTAGTTTTAAGTGATAGTAGCCTTGCGCTGCAGCTACCGCACTCTCTCCTCCTCCCCCACCTGAACTCGGTGTCAAGACAGAGTCAAGAAGACCGGAGGCGGGAGAGGACGCAGGTGGCTGGCGCGGCTGGGTCCCCGAAGTCCAAGCCGCCCCTAGGCGTGCCACAACACCTCCATGTTCGGAATTTGTTATGGGAGCGCAGCCCAATTAACGCATGCCATACCCTGATGTGGCCCCCGTGTTGGTCCAACGCATCTACCACGTGGCCCGTTTAGGGGGCACAACACGACAGTTCGACCGTCGTAGTCCGACGATGTCCACCGTATGCACCATGGGGCGCAGCACACACACACGCGCACACACTGAATTGAACAAGCGGTTAGAGTTATCCAGTCAGTTGGCAACCTTCCAAGCTACGGCTTTTAGCGCACCGTGATATGTATGCACTGCAAGACCGAATTTAATCGAGTCTTTGCACTGAAACAAACAGTCAACAGACATTAATTGGTTCAAATTATTGAATCTTCCGCCCAGTGGCCTTCGATACCCTCACAGTTTGACCAGGAGAGTTCTCCAAATCGAGCACTGTCAGAAGAGAATTTTTTCAATGTGTCTACATTCTGCAAACAGCTGTCTTCAGCCAAAAAGTGGATTAATAAACGCTTTTCGTCAACAATCCTTCGCCTGAGATCTATCGAGATCCTTATCGTCCGACCAGAAAATTTTTCTTCAAAACGGTCATTCTTTCGCGAAAGACTCCTGTGGAAATCTCGACTTCAGCTACGCAGCCTACTTGCTCAAACAGGATCAAACTGTTCGTCGAATTAGCGCAGTGTCATCTATAAAAGGCTGAGTCGATCATTTCTACACTGCTTAATGTTCTGCTTGTCAGTTTATCCTAAATAGGCTTAACTGGAAACGTTCATGAGGCCTTTCCTCTTCGCAATATTTCGACAAACTTAACATAAGCATAGCCATTGTCTACAATTGTGACTCATTACCCTGCAGATTCTTCCTTTTTCGTAAATTCACGGCACTGTTACCCAAAACATCGGGTCAGGGCAGGGCGTCGATCTTCAGACCCACGACAAAAGGTACGCCAGCAACACTTTCTGTAGCTGTTACGGCAGCCCCAGAACAAAGAGTGCAAATGCAAGACGAAAACAACCAGCGAGATAACTCGAAAAAAACAAGAAAAAAATAAATCTGTCAGTAAAAAGGCCGAGATTAATAGACCAGGGCTTCCGAGACATAACTCCGCAAAACCCGAACGAGCGTACCGCCTATCCCCAGCGAATAGTGTCCGAGCAATACACAATTTAGCTAACGATACCCCAATGGTATATGCAAATCAAATTGATCGAGAAATTCATCATTATACAGGGACTCCCGGAATCGAGTGCAATGACATCCTCGGAGCGAGTTTCGGATGACCTAGTGCTCTTCCAGGACCTACTTAATATCATTCTGGAACCATCTGAAGCAGTAGAAGTGATCAAAGCCTTCTGCCTTGGGAAACGGACAGAAAACCCACCAGAATCAACACGCCCTCGACCTCTCAAAGTCGTGCTGGTCAGTAGCGAGCAGTCTAGGCTCATTCTTTCCCGGCGATTTAGAATAAAAGGCTCCAACCCCGGCGTTTTTCAACGGGACTTCTCACCAGCAGAAAGGCTGAAACGTCGTTTACTAGTTCTAGAACTGAGAAAGCGGTTCAGCGAGGGGGAGCGGAATTTGATTATCTACAACAACCAAGTTCGGCAGCGTCCACCTTTCTTCCGTTGGGCAGGTCCGGTACGGATGACCGCGCAGCCGAGGCATTAACTGAAGGCGCGAGCCGCATCGTAACCACATGTCCCTTAAACCTGAAGTTAAAATTAATGTACACCAATGTGCAAAGCATGTTATCAAAGTTTGACGAGATGCAGATCCATGTCTGTGAGCTCTCACCAGACGTAAATTTCTTTGACAGAAACCTGGTTGTCCAACCACGTGGACGACCGTGAGTTAACTATACCAGGCTACCAGCTATTCAGAAGAGACCGGGAAGGGCGTCAGGAAGGAGGCGTTGTAACCTACGTAAAACACGGACTCCTAGTGCCGGAAAAAAAGAACAGTTTGCATGCAGCTTCGAAGCTATTTGGCTCACTATAAAGGTGCAGAGATCACACAGTCTTGAAGTCCTGACTGTCTACCGGCCACCAAGAAGTGACTTCGAGGCTGACGCCCACCTGTTAGAAGAGCTAGAAAGATTTGCCTCACGATCCGACGTCTTGATAATGGGCGAATTCAACGCACCGCTCACTGACTGGAGTTCAGTATATGCACGCGGTCCAGAACTAGTTTTTGACCGACGTTTATTGGACATGATACTGAGGACATTCCTCACTCAGCACGTCTTATTTCCAACGAGGGTGCGGGAGGGACAGCAGTCAAACTGTTTAGACCTGGTGTTTACGAAATCGCTTGATAGTATCGATGAGGTGCAAAGTCTACCTCTCCTACGTCGGAGTGACCACGTCGTACTTCACTGGGACTACTCAATGTTTTCGGTGCCTGAACAGCCCACCAGATTTAGAAGAAATATTTGGCGTGGTGACTTTGATCAAATGCAGACTCGACTCAACAACATCAACTGGGAATCAGCTTTTTCCGGCAATGTGACAGAGGATTGGGAATGGTTCAGTGAGTTATTGCATATTCTCCTCAGAAACCACTGCCCGATTTCACGTAAGAGACTGGATAAAAGGACCCCAGTGGCTGACTCAAACGTTGAAAAAGAAGTGAATAAAAAGCGGAGGTTGTGGAAGAAATCACTCGCTGATGAGACTCCTGCGTTCATAAACGCATACAAGGCATAAAGGAACAAAGTTAAACGGCTTAGTCCTCAGGACACGACAAGATTTTGAAAAAGAAATGTTGAACCGTGCAGTAGAAAATCCGAAGTTATTCTACAATTACATTAGAAGGAGCACGCGTAACAAGGACCCAGTTCCCTCACTAAGGACTAGCGAAAACCTAGAGATTAGTGAGGATGGCGCAAAAGCGGAGCACCTTTCAGTATTCTTTAAAGTCTATCTTTACGAGTGAAAGTGCATTTGATCCTCACGAATACGACTTAGATGAGGGTCCAACCAGTATAGCAGTGCCCACTATAATATCCCCAGATCTTCATAGTCACGTCCCAGTTGAATCACACTCTTATATTACAATACTACTTTTTATATTACAGTACCATTTTTATAGCATTTTTATTATCTCAAACTCGTCGCATATGCCTCACTCACGAGAATCTTGTGTCCAACAATAGCATGTACTCATGCTACTCGTAATATGCAAGTACACATTTATGTTTACTCTCTTCGATGAGCCAACAGCTGCTTATTTTCCGCACGCTATTATGTAAACCAACTTTTTTACATTTTCATGATGTACCAGAGGCTTTTTAGCCATACTGTAACCAAGAGGGAGTTCAAAGGCGTTTGCCTATCTTTCCCTTAATAAACTTAACTTATATGCAAGGGTTTACAACCACACACTGAGCTGAAGGGAACAGAGCCGACTACCGCAGTGAATTGCCCCAAAGGTTGACCATTAACCTGTTTCGGACGAGGTTAAGACTCTGCAGAAACTACAGAATCGGCCAGACATATATATTTATTTTGATGCTTTAATTCGCAATCCTCAACAGGAAGATGGACTACCTCGTCCTCTCTTCCCACCCCGACTTCTTATTCAAAAAACCATTTTATCAGCCTTTTTAGGTCAGTTCGCTTCTTAGGGTTAATTTAAGGATAGCATCACATTCCGACCACCCCTACCCCGATAAAAGAAGGAAGACTCGCAAAGATAGGCAAGCCTCTTTCAAGTAGTCGCTAAAAAGGATGGAGAGTAGGCACTCCTTCGTGACATTCCAGACTGCTTGCACGTATATGAGTCTCAGGAACAATAGTTAAAGCTACAACGGAAGGAAAATTAAGTGCAGAGACACAGCAATAATGGCGTAGAGGAACTTACTCTTACGGCGATCAAAGGCACTTGGGTTCAAGGCGGAGGATCCGATTGTCGGAGGCGTTGGCAGAATGGACAACACGCTGCTCTCCAGCAGCGTAATCTCACTGTGGCAGAGAATGGGCAGCAAATGAGCCTGCTCACCGTTAGAGCGAGCGGTGGACACCAGACGATCAAAAATGACCGAACCCATGTGGGTTATCTGAGACGGAGAGGGAAGGAGAAAAAAATCAAAGTGTCTGGCCAAAGGGACAAGGCTGGTCTTAAGATGGCGTAGCAGCGGCAGCGGAGGCAATGACCGGCTTACCAGAGGCAGGGAATCCCGAGTGAGCGATATAACTAACTCCTTCAGTCTCTCCTGTACAGTCTGCGGACAGCAGACGAGTCCGACAACCAGAGTATTTGAGATGAGTGTCTTCAGCAAGCCCACATCGTCTAGGTGAGTGAGAGGCTCCTGCGTCCGCGTCGTGGGAGGCTGGAATAGCCAATGGGATGCAGGAGCAGCAGAAGCCGACTGCTGCTGTTGCGGCTGCTTCAAAACGGGGGGAGAGTTAAGGGCAACCGTCTGTAGCAGGGCACAGGAATGTGCCACTGTGCAGAGGAGACAGCGGTAGCAACCACGGAGATTGGGTTCTGAAAGAAGCCACAAGTGTAGGGTAGAAACAACAGCAAGTTCATAACCGGTCGAGAGTTACTGCTGACACGAATAACGGAAAAAGAAATTACTACCTGAGATTAACCACTATCAGCCAGTCATACCCAAATGCCGAGTCTCATGACTGGGAGATTCGCTCAGTGAGAACTTAAGTCAAATAATCAGCCACTAGCTCACATGCCATGCCGGCTTCGATTGAGCTGAGGTGCTTTTCTGAGCCACTAGCTCACATGCCATGCCGGCTTCGATTGCGGAAAGAAGGCAGATGTAACGCGTAGTAGACAAGTTGGGTGATCTTCCTCAATCAGTCGAGGAGGCGACGTCCCATACAGCTCTTTGAGAACGGCTTGGATAATTTTATGTGCCCTCGATAACCTGACTCGTCAATTCAAAACAAGAATTTATTTAAAAATACGACTTATATTTTATGAATAACTTTTTTTATAGTGGCAGTCTCAAAGGAGATGCATACACCACACTGGCATGCAAAGAATAGTCATTCAGTATATTCGTACGACTTATCGGAAGTAGTGGCACACGAAAACAGCTATGTAATAACTGGCCAAAAGGAGCACAATAATCTAGGAAAATAAAAACAAGGTGAGACCTTGATGTCACATCTGAAAAGAATAACGAACGACGAAAGGCAAACAAGAAAGTAGGCAACACTTAAGACGTGCCCTGCCACCATAGATTGGCGTAGTTGCCGGATGCCACCGTGCTCAAACCTAATGTGGATCACTAAATGCTGGCGAGCAATCAGATTTCTTGTTACAATTGTCACTTCAGTTATATAGGTGAAATCGCAAGAGACCACACAAAATGCTAGCGATTCGTCGCCAAAAATCGCTACTCACAATCTTGAGGTAGACTAATAAGAAGGCTTCAAGGAGGCGCAGATAATAATACGGAGAAAAGTCCTTTGAGGCTTAAATCTCTAACAGCCAATTTATAGAGAGGCATAGCGGCTTGCACATTGTTTAAATCGCACTCAATGTTAGATGGCACACCCTAAGCTGTGAGATACTAAGAAAAGCTGCATGCTTGATAAACCTACTTCATTGCCTCCACTGGGGTCCGGAGGCTCAGACGAAGAGAATGGCCACCATGGTCGCAAATGCTTCCCTGGCAAAGGCACATTCGCAGTAGATATTTTAACTGTACAAATAATGTTACTCAAATAACGGCAGTAATATACTTATAGAAAACTTTCGTAAAAACACACGTTGTATCCGACAGGTGTAAGAATATTGCTTTTTACAGGCATTGCCATCATCATGCGAGGCGTTACTGACAGTGATCCCAAAGAGGTCAACCCACTGCCGACAAGATTTTGCAGAGGTTAACACAACTGCAACAAAAGGACAAAAAAGGAGACATCAGTCATGCTCACTGAATTCAACGGTCATTTCCACGGCGCCGGCAGGAGTCGCATCCCCCCTGCGCGCGTCACTGCTGCCAGGTGAAGCTGCATCATTTGAGACCTCCAGAACCAGCCCACGACCGGCATTAGGGCTGGTCTGCAGCTGGGCGGCATCGTAGCAGGCCACCGACTGGCGCATGGCCCACAACCGACAGGCCGTGATGCTGGCGTCCAGACTGACGGCCTGCGCCTCGGAAAGGCACTGCGCCAGGCGACCCAGTCCGGGGTGCACGCGGCCAATGACGTTGCGATGGCTGCCGTCAGCAGGCGGTCTTGAGGGCGGCGTGGCTCTGGCGTCAGTAGAGGTAAGGTCGTGCAGAGCCATGCTGAGTTCCATCTGGGAGATACGCGTCAGATTCTGTGAAGTGGTAGAGAGGTCCTCTGACAGACTGACTACACGGGCAAGCGCCGCATCACGGTCCTCGTCATCATGTAGAGGTTCGACTGCCGAGTAACAGGGTCTGAAACGCACAGGCACACACAGGGGAGGAAGAAGGATGAAGCGAAGGGAGTCTGAGAATCTGAATTGCAGGAGGGTTTTAATACCCTATGCGACCGTCACTTTCGTAATATTTTTGCCGCTACTTTTTGAAAATATTTGGATTGAAATCTATGCATTTTGTCGTTGGAATACCATGGTACCAATACAATAGCAATTTATCAGCAAATTTTTTCAAATATTTTGCCATGAAAAGTAACGAGACACTTATAAAGCTCAGTCGCAGTGGCCTCTCGCCTACGGATATCGTTGCTAAGTTGGAAATGGCCAGGTCAACGGCGTATACCATTATCGACCGTTATAAGAAGTTCAGACGCATCGACAGGAAGCCTGGTAACGGAAAAACTACAACGGTTCGAAACCATCGTCTTATAAGGGGTGTTCGGGATCGTGCTGGTTGCAATTCAGTCCGGAGCATGAGGAAGATGGCTTTGGAGCTTGAGGTGTCGGAGCTCACCGTCAGGAATGTCATACAAAATGACCCGAAGGCTAAGCCAAGAGCCAGCATCTCGTTGCTGAGGTTGTGAAAGAGAAGAAACTGGAAGAATTAAAGGAATCTTCAGTTTTCTCAAGAAAGAAACACACACGGTGTCCAACAGTCCAACAGATCGCTACATAATTCCCCCTGAAGGTAGAAAAGGTAGTTGAGAATAGTAAGCACAAGTTTCAGACCAAACAACCTGCGTTTGTGATGGTCTTCGACCTGGTTGCCTGAGATGGCTAAGTCACATGCCCTGTGTTTATTAAAGTCGGGGTCAAAGTGAACACTGACGTGAACCTGGAGGTTTTTCAGAAGCATGCCAAACCTGGAATAGATTGCAACAACACTCTAGACGACAATGTGGTCTTAAAATATGTCACGGAAGACACAAAAAGTGACTGGAAGACTACGTGTCTTATTTCTGGCCCAACGAAATGTGGCCACCATTCTATGTACCATTTGGGCGTGTCGAGGGGAAGGTCTGCAACAATTCTAACAACAGTATTGAGGCCCTGAAGGTCTTTAGTGCTAGAGACTGGAACAAGATGACACCGGAGAACATCAGAAAAACATACGTCAAGTTCAGACCTAGAATCGAAGAAGTCATTGCTAAAATGGCTCTCATATCAAATAGTTTCGTTCAAATATGAATTTTGAGTCTTTTAGGTAAAAAAAACATGTGTTTCTCCAGTCGCTTGTTCTTTGTCTGGGTCAGGCTGTAGCTTGAATCACTCAAATTACGAAATTTACGGTCTTATACGGTAATTAAACTTGTACATAAAGTAGACGTGTGACCCAACAAGTTTCTAGTTGTTTTCAGCGGTAGAGCCACAATTAAATCCTCTATTAGACGCCTTACAGACAGCTGCATATGTGGCTGTACTAGGAAGTCAATGACGAACACTTGAGGGACCATTTAGTTCATTTGATCCAATCATGAAAAACTCGGCAGCCTTGGTAGGTAGGCTGGGCAGGTAAATTGACGTAAGTGTAATTAAACTCACGGCTACCGGTGGAGCCTCGTAGCCCAGGCGGTCAGAGTGTTGGCTGTGCCAAAGCCTTCCCCTTGCTGTCATTGATCCAATTTCCCTTGAGGCAACCGAATTTTGCAAAATTATATCGGAAAAATTTCTTAAATCCATTAAGTGACTAATTAGTTCACTATTCGTTGTCAGATTCCTGATAGAAGCTAACAGGAGTTCCAGGAGGCAGTTCGGGAGTTCAGTCACAACAATCGCATCTTTACCTCCTGAACCATCAGATTGATTTACATTACCATATGTCATTACCATATGTCATAATTATTTTGAACATTGAATAAAGAAACACAATTTAAGATGTTTCTTGTACTCAAATCAACAAATCGATTACTGTAAAAAAAAAACAACACAAAAAGCAGTCCAATTACGCCTGGATGCACCTGCAAAATTCGCTTTCGTTGACTGGACGTGTGCGAGAATCAAGGCAATGTTAAATCTGGAAAAGAATCATTTATTTCAAAAATAAAAAATGCATGATTTTAGGTGAAAACGCATACCTGCTGAGTAAGAAAACTATCTGGCCAGCAGATGTGTTGATTTTGAAAAATTATAATCAGCCAAGTACTCAGGCATGGTAACGCAGGCAAATAAAACACGCGGGTAACCTGAGATGTGCGGAATAGGTTAGGATGATTGGATGTAGTTAGCTTCAATATTGAGGAGAATGTTCGAAGTTCAGGTGTGTGAATAAGTAAAGAATAAGTTGTTCGCTCGCCGGAATCATGGCTGCATTCGTGTGAGCTTTCGAACTCTTGCAAGAGTCCACCATCAGATTTGAAAGCGACAACAAAAAAACAAGCAAGTTATAGAGGGCGGGGGCATCGGACCGGAGGTGACTGCGCAGGGCTTGGTATGCCGGCGACAGATCAATATATCGATTACCTGCGTTTTCATCGGAGGCCCAGACTTCAATTAATTCTCGGTTTGACTTGCTTCTGGCACGGGTGATTACCTTCGTGGCTGCGAAGTTAAGCTGGTGCCAGGTTTCGTAGGTGGGGGCAGCCAATTGTGATAAGCCGAACTGGCGTCACTGGTGTCTGATTGGCCCATGGCCCCCATAACAATTTTTTGCTTTTGTTGTCGTTTTTATCTCTGACGAAAGCTCAGCTGAATAAACCCATGATTCCGGCGAGCGAACAAGGTTCTTTTCTTATTTACTTAATCACGATACAGTCGGATCATAACAGTGTGAAGGGGGCGAGATGTGAAAAGACGGAGGAAGGTGCGGAAACAAATGCAGCCCGTAGGTTAACTGACCTTTGACATCAGGTGAATGCGGGGCTTGCCCGTAACCTGATAAAAGATCACTCCAAGTGCTACATCCCCCAACACTAAGTGGTAAACCGACATTAGTAAGAAACAGGGTTTGGGCACAAAGCAGCTCTCCTTAAAGGAGCACTGTGTAGTTACGGAAGTAGGTCTGAGTCCTATTGAAGATGTTGCCACCACAAGCAAACAAAAATGTAACGACTTTCCCAGTGGTTCTGACAGTCGAGCAGGAGACGGGGCGAACGATGGTTATGACGAGAGTGCACGCCTCCAGAGGATACTCACTACAAGCCTTCATCAAAGGGTGGACCCCGAGTGCAGAAAAACCGAGGCTGTCGGTTCAAAGTCACAGTAAGTAAAAATCTAGACAAACACGCTGGCGCTCACCTAGCAATGATGGAGAAGGTCATATTGAGGGAGTTGGAGTAGCCACAGTTAGTGCACAGGAAGTTATCCTCGTCACTTAGGTTGATGAAATGGCAGCGTGCACACTGATTACCGCTCTGTTTGCACACCTGGCAGGTGAAGCCCTGCACCGTCTCGGCACGACAGCGCGTGCAAAAGCGCTTCTTGGAGTCGGCACCGTGCAGGTGCTGCTGTTGCTGGCTCTGGTGCAGGTCCACGTACTCGAAGATGAGGCAGGAGGCCAGCAGGGGCAAACCCTGTCGGTTGCCCACTACAACAGCGTAGGCATTGCTAGTGGTCAGACTGGCCAAATCCTGTTCACCCTCAGGCAACGGCTGTGGGCCCAGGGGCGCCAGATTGACGATGACTTTGCGTTGGGTGCGCAAGAGGTGCACCTGAGCGACTCGATTCCAAACGCTGCGGTCCTGCAGCAAGCGGGCGGGTGGGCGGCCAAAGTTGGTGCAGGAGTAAATGTTCAAGGTGCGCACGAAGCGAGCAGACTTGGAGGCCGCCGTAAACTACAGGAGAGAACACAAGAGCGCGGAGGGGGCGAGAGTTAGAGAGTGAGAGCTCAGAGCAGGGGGCCGGTTAACTCGCTTACAAAAAAATTCGACTACAAGGATGCAGGAATAACTGCAGGTAAAACCCATTCTGACCTCACAATTACCTTTCCATTTTTAAATTATTCAAACTATCTAAGTAAAATAAGTAACCATAGCACATTGCAATAAATTGCAGCCATGAGAACACGATGGTCCAAATCAAAACTGATCGGTCAGAGGGTTAGCGTAAATTTTGGTCCTGTAGAGGGTGTTATAAAGTGGCGCTACTAACAACGAATCTAATACACTGTACGGAAGGAAAATACCTGGGCTCCTGGATAGACGCAGGAAGGTGCCCAGGGGTAAGTGTTAGGGGAAAATGGCAGGTCACATTGAAAACCGACGATACGGCGGTCGGTATTGACCAAATGAATCCGGGTTAGCAAACACCAGCACGCATACCGATCGGTGAAGGCGAAGACGGAGGAAGTTTGAGATTTTACAGGGTTTATGAATAAACCAACTGATTTGGCCACCCAAGCCACTGAAAAGCTACGTCCTGCAGGTCATCATAATTTGGCCCTAGCAGGGCAATTGCCCCGGTCACTTAACAGTATTTCTGGTGCGAACTCGTCACCGTCTAAGGTCTACTTGTAAACGGGTTCAATGAAGTAGCCAAGTAGGATGGCGTCCAACGAAGTTTATCCTGACCAAATATCGAAGCTTTAAAGTGTCTTCATCCCAGTCTGAAGTAGTTTCAAATGAGATTCCGGAACCAGCATTGGACGCCAGTACACTTCACATCCGTCGTGAGGCACGCCGAAAAGGACGTTTGAGAACACAAGGGACGCAATAGGGCTCTGACGTCAAGCAAAAAAAATGTGCAATATGGACAGAAAAGGAAAACAGTAGTGGGATTGTAACTCACTTCAACGGATATCTGAGAAATGGCGTGAACACTGGACAAGTCAAAGAGATGTGTATTGGGCGACACCCAAGTGTGGGGTTCAGGAAAAATCAATGGCATTGGTTTGACGGTGTCGAGGCTCGTTGTCCGGCCGTTTGAAGCCTGTGGCTGATCCTGCTGTTGTGCATCTTCAAAAGAGATTAAAGTACGAGGACATATTATACAGGCGGTAACGCGACATTCCAGATTAACCATGCTAACTGGCAATCACGGAGGGCACTCAAGGCAGATGAACACGGCCGGCAAAGACAAGGGAGACTGAAATAGCAATTTTTGGCCCACTAGCCAGTTTTACCCGACTCCAGGTGGTGCACCACCAGAGGCTCGAACCCACGACCTGCTAATTAGAAGAGCAATGATCTAACCACTGAAAAAAAAGGCTTTTTGGCATACCAGTTTAAAATATCTGTCTATAAGGCTAGTCTCTGTGCGGCTGCTGGCGGGGTCGAGAGTCCCGTAATCGATCGGTGAAGCATCCATCCGCCAAGGGCACTCCAGTTAGCCTGCCTGAGAAAATGAGCAAACCAAAAATGGGAAGTAATTCCACCCTATAGTGGCAGCAAAATAATGCTTTTCGAAGGAGGCAGGACTACGTGGTCAGTGCGTGTTCTGAAAATCGTGTTGCCGATCTTTCTAGATAGCTTTAACCAAGATTATGCGACTGCGAGAGGGTATGAGCTGTCAAATGCGCACAGAGGAGTTTGCAGTCAGAGATGACAGTTTAACGGTCACAAGGAGAGAGCCCTCCTACCGCGCAATGCCAGAAAGAAGATCAAACAAAAATTGGGAAAAAATTAGGCAGACCTTGCTGCTGATCATCCACCGGAACCGACAGCCTGCTCGATCGACGTGCTTCGGAGAGGAAACGGGCATGATGCGTCTGGATACTGTACGGTGCATGCACATTGCCGCGGCGCCAATTCCAGGTGGAGGAGTCCCAACGCAGCACGGAGAGAGAAGCTGATCCTCCAGGATCTCCCGGTGACAGAGAAGACAGGGTTCCAGTTCTAGCGGAAAGACGGTCAGTTGGGAGGCGAGGGATTTCAGCTGGGGCAGGTGAGGTGTCAGATCGTGTTCCGAGGTGCCGTCGGTGTCACTACAGGCGCCAACGAAGGGGGCCGTGGAGTTTCCAGGCTGAATGAGACGCTGTAAATGACCAAAAATACAGAAATAGCACAAGTTGGCAGGTGAATTGACTTCTTAAAAGTCAAAGTTTGAAAGCGGAGACCACAAACTAGTCAAGGAAACAGAATCTGTAAAGAAAAGCATCCGAAATGACACAAAAAATCCCCGGATCCCGATTAGATGTCATTTACCGCGTTATCTGTAGCAAAGAACGAGTCGCTAGAAATATCTTGAAGGAAACTTACAGGCTGGGAGACCTCAAATACCCCTTCCAACCAACGTACTCATTTTGGCTGCATTTGAAGAGGCTAAGAAGGTCTTTAACTACCTGCTAAATAGAAAACTGAGAGGCAACGAAAAAATGGGGAAAGAACTTTTGGCGAAAAAATAACATATTCAGCCGCAAAACGCTCGGTGACAACAATGAAAAAAAACTACAAATAGTAACTAGGAAAGGTGCCCACAACCAGAACTGCGAAAACGGCAGAAAAAATTATGACAGTTTGATTGTCACTACCGATGATGAATGCCATGTACTCCACGACATAAGACCTGCCCCCATACAACACACTAGGATTTCACACAAAAAAGCTGTGGGCCAGAGAGCCCATGCTTCTAAATGCGCCTTTTTACGGTAAACTGAAAAATATCACTCGCCCAACCGTGCCTACTTAATAGAAACTTTTCCAGATGCAGAAAAATGCGCACAGAAATAGACGCCGTCATGTGGTTACTCTTGAAATCACAGGACTAGTCATAAACAATGGGCAGCCAGGGTAAGGCTTTCAGTCCGTGCTTTAAGGCAGCAGGAAAAGGAGAGGGAAACGCAGGAGAAGACGCGGAGGGGAGGAAGAAAAAAAGAAGACGGGGAGGATAGAAGGGAGAAGGAAGGGTAAGGGTTCGGAACAAGGAAGATAACCAGGTACAAGTAATGCTGAAAATGAAGCTGTAAGAAAATCGCACCATGAGAGCGGTGTAGGCCCCGCGATTGGGGTGATCAGCGAGAGCCTGCATACGCGAGGAAAGCATCTCCACTGCCTGCCGCAGGAAAGCAGGGCGGCCACGCCACAGAGGCTGATCGACGACCAACTGGCTAACTAGGAAGACAAACTCATCGGCACAGACGGCGAAGGTAGGCAGATCGGCCCAGAGTGCAGATAACAACTCCAGCAGGGTGATGCGGAAGACTTCGTGGCTGTGGCTGCACATGCGGACAAGGAGAGGATTTGGAGGGAAGAAAGGAAGTTTAGTTGAAATACAGTAGTGGAAAGTGTCAAAAAACCGGCTCTATCAAACAGACACACACGATAAAATTTAACAGGGGACTGATGGATCGTATACGATGCACAGCGGGATTGCACTTCGGGGGAATATAAAATACCCAAGGTATTATATTCATAAGGTTTATTGGCAAAGTTTGGTACAGAGGAGAGGCCAAGAAGTGGAGATGTGGACACAGAGCCATCCCTCGGGACACTGAAGAAACTCTAAGGCTTCTAGAGTGGGGTCATCGCAGCCGCACTACGCATTGAGGATGAATATACAAATAGATATTCATAGTGTGGTTTTATTCACCATTACGTACCGAGTCAAAAGCACGGGAAGCGTTGACAGCACAAATGCCACCACAGTAACAATATGAGAAAAAGTAGTTTGGAATGACAGTAACGACAAAGAGAAGATTAGAAAGCCAATTTCTGGCTTATCAGCCGTCATCAGTCAGCCATGAATAAACCCATGTGGTGCCTCACCCGAGGCTTGCACCCGCAATCCACTGTTTAGAAGTCGATCGCTCTAACTCACTGCGATACGAGCTCGTTGTCTTGTCGGTTGCGATCGGGAATATTAACAATGGCAGATGGGCGCTCACCGATCCGTTACGGAACTCACTTGTCCCGTTCTGCCTTGGGGTTCACTCCCAAGCCGCCCAGCGGCTAGTAGCAGTATAGACAGATTAAAAATGCCTAAAAAGGCAAGGGTGACTGAAATAGCCTGTTCTAGCTTATTAGACGTCATCAGGCCATCATACCCAACCACAAGTTGTGCCTTACCCGAGGGTTAACCCGTTACCTGTTGATCAAAGTTGAACGCTCTAACTCTTAGGCCCCGGGCTCATTGTTTTACCAGTTTAGATCATTAATATGGACATTCGTTGATGAACTCTCACCGATTGGTTACATGACCTGCTCGTCCTGATATGCCTTGGGGCTCACAGCAGTTCTTCAATCGAGTTTAAAACGGAGGCTTCAGAGGACAGATCGGGCATCGAGTTCCGGCAACGCATTACTGATCTGAATCAGCCATGATGAGAACCTTTTCTAGCCCCTACCTCCGGGAGGAGGCAAGCAGTGCTATCCCTAATCGGACATACAAGACGGCTGCCGTACTCCACTATGGGTCACGGTTTTGTTTTAGCGGGAGAACGACCCCAGTTAGTCTGGGCCACCTGCTATCATCCCCACCGTAGAAATTTTTGAGAGGGGGGAGGTGGGGTTTTCAAGTTAACCAGAAAACCACGAGGTGCTTTCTTAAGTTCCCGCTGGTTCTCGCAAATTCTCGGACGCCTACGATGACAGTGTCGTAGTTTTATCTCGCATTTGTGCTTATATTTGTTGGTTATGGTGGTGTGACTACAATTTTCAACCCACGATATCACCAAGTTAGTAGTTACTTGCTAAAGATAGTGTTGTCAAGGGGAAGACAGACGCAATTACTGAAGATGTGAAGAAGGGCATTATAATGACACAATAAATTTTCATTCTGATGGTTTTCGGGGGTGAAACGGATTACTTTTATCTCCAATATTTTAAGTGGGAAAGTCGTTTCACAAGACGAGCTCAGTGCCCGAAGAAATAAATACGTTAACAGAAGTTATTATGTACTAAAATTACTACAAATATTACTCTATCACTAATACTATTGCTACTGCTACTGTTACTACTAATACTGCTACTATGGCTACAAGTACTACTAATAATAATACGACTACAACAACAAATAATATTTGCTGCTTTTTAATTTCCTAAAAAAATCCGCGACCAGGAGTAAATGTGTCTATTTGAAGGTTTACATGCGTAGACTGAACGTTGATATGAATATTCGGGTGGACTCCTCTTGGCCACAGCGAAATAACCAATTATTCAGTAAACTGCCAACAACGGTATATTAAGGGGTTACAGGTTCCAACTGTAAACTCCTAAATCAGAAGTGAGTAGAAAGAGTTGCCAGTCGAACACTGTACTATCACGCGAAATAACGAGGCATGAAAAAGGATAGAGAAAAAAACAAAAGAAGCACCAGCCGAGAGGAAATCAGTTGCGTGTGGTCATTCAAGGACTCATTTGGCCGAATACCAAGGTATTTTACACCGAAAATCCCCCAACTGAGCCCAAAGTACAGGCTAACACGGCAGCTGTTATCTGACCAAAAATTCCAAGGATAAAACCACAAAGAACGGCAAGCAACGAGGGCCAAAACATTCCTGTGGGAAGAGTATTGGTCGATCAGAACGAGCCTCACGCGCCTCCCACACCCTCCAGGATTCAAAGGCAAGATGAAGGTAAAACGACGGGAAATGGACAGGGACGGTAGTTCGGCCGTCATGAAGGTCAACGCCCACGAGTGTGCCCCACAGAGTGGGCGCAGTACAGCGATTTTCGCGGTTGTAGTGGAGCAGACTTACACAGCATCGACCACACATTCTCTCTCTATCGCTCTCTCTTACGTCCCTCACCAACCTTGCTAACGTGGCAGGAAAAAGTCCGGGAGACTGGAGGTGAACGCGAGCAGAGAGGCGGAAAAATCTGAACAGCCCGTCGAAACGTGTGAGACACGACCTGGTTCCCTGGTAGGACAGGCTTTGATCTCACAGCCCTGAGACTACCATACAGACCACACCTTGTGAAGCAGTCCTGAAAGAAGGACCGAGTTGTACCCATCGGTGGTAGCCCTTTGCGTGTTAGGATGGACTTAAGGGCGTCAGATTTATTATAATGAGAAATGCGCTGACGTCCCATGGAAATGGATGCTCCAGTGTCGGCCTCAGTCTCTCTTCCCCCTCCATATCCCAGTCGACGATCCGATCCTTTCAGTCAACTGGCTAAACCCGTGATGATTTCTGGCGCCCACGCCGTATGTCGGAGAGCACACATTATTGAGAGCTGCCATGAGGGCCCCATTAAGAGGGAGCCCATGTGAGCTGAGTTCTGTTCATCACCTGGCAGCCGAACAAGTCCCAACATTTAGCGAGAAGAAACAATTTACATGTCCGAGCGCCCACGTGACTTTGTGATGATGAGAGGGTAAGCATTTGATGCGGGCTGGCTATGCACTCTCTCTCTCTCTGGGCTAGGTCGAGTGGACATGACACGACAAACGCGACCTCGGTCTAATGGACCTATTTGGCACCCGAGTAGCCAACAGAAAAGCACGTATTTGGGGGAAACTGACCGGTAGAGAGACAGGACGATTCCAACAATTAGGCGTCGGATGCTGGCATCAGGGCAGGAGCAGAGCATTGTACGCAAGAATTTGTAAAGAGAGAATTGGACTCGAGGAGAGGTGGTGGCGGAGGTGGCGGCTTCGTTCTTAGTTGCCTGTTCTTCTTCCTCCTCCTTCTCCGCCTCCCTCTTTTCAAGGGGAACTATGAGACGCGCCAACGTGGAGGCCAGTTTGGTTGCGCAGGCGTGACTGGCTCTGCTTGTCTTGAGAATGACGTTAGTAGCAGCGGCAGTAGAGGGAAGGAGAGGAGCAAAGTGGGCAGGGATGTTGGATGAAGGAAATTTAAAAGGTACGAAATTGCGCTGGCGCAGGTGCGAGAGTAATACAAATGGAGTTAACCGGGAAAAGTGCCTTTCACATACACTCCAATGGCAAGCAATGGGAAATAAGCATAAAAAAGCATCTTTGCCTGGATCATACTTGCTCTGCCAGTATGGTGTGAACATAGACAAATTCTACCCCCAGAAAAGCGAAACAATGCTTACCTTGAGGGTGGTGGACTCTTGGGTACGTTTTTCTGAGGGCGTCGGGGAAACCGCGATACAGACCAATGAGAGGAGACTTTTACTGATTGGGCGACGAGTGTACAGACTGGTATTCAGCATAAAAAGTAGGTTGGCTATGGCATAGAACGTAAAAAAGAGTGAAATATTAGAATGCACGGAGGTCACAGGTAGAAAAATGCTTTCATAAATGATAACAGACCATAACACAAATCACCTGCCTCTAATAATTTTCAAAATTGCTAAATTGGAATTTATTTGGAGTCCATATAACCAAAAAGGACAAAAAACGGTCGGGACCCAGAGAGGAGCCGAAAGCCTCGCAGTTGCACTGCAGGCGGAACACGCGTCTAGGCTTGTAGTAAGGGGTTTAGTATAAACATCTAGCATAAAAATCATGTTAAAAGTACCGCTTCTTTACATGGATATGCTGCAGAAGTTGGTTGTCTGTAACACAACTTTAGGTAAGGACGCAGTACGACACCCAACTCAGGGAGAAATAATACTTATAAGTAACTACTTATTGTTTTTAAAGTAGAGGTGTGTATCTTCGTCAACGGTATGACAGACGCGGGTTCGCTGTCGAATGCTCAGTTTTCTTGTCCTTCACAATGCTTACGAGATAACGGAAACCTTTAGAAAGCGGCTACCACGACGCAGTTTTAACCTGTTGGAGACAGATTTACTGTCCAATTTTCTGTTTTCTTGTCCTTAACATTGCTTAGGTCATGCGAATCCGTCAATGGTGTTTTAACGTTGATTAGCATCATTTTTTATTTTTTTCAACTCAGTTTCAAGGTATCTAACTGGAATAACCTGAAAAATTTCTGCGAAAATACATTAAAAAATTTAACCTATTATCGCACTCTTCTTACCATGGCTTTACCCCACCCATAAAAGCTCTATCATTACCGGTCAGTATTACACGTTGTCCGTGATAATCCACCCCGAGTTGGGTTTCATACCGCACCTTTGCCAAACTTTTAATGGAGAGTTCAGCTCTGCTCTAAATAAAACTAACGGCTTGACACATAACTCCAACGGATCCAGAGCATTTAAGTTCACCCAGGGCCTCGCTCGTTTAGCAGGCAACGCTTCTTTAAAACGCAAAGGAGACGCACCGAGGGTGGCAGAAACAGATAGAGAGAGAGAGAGAGAACTTAAGCTACTTTTATTGCCCAAGGCAATTGCAAAGTCCAACTGGTAGGGCGCAAAAGATGCTGTTGGTTATGGTTACACCCACATTGTGGTACTCCAATCCGAGCAACATCATGACAATACCACTTTCAAGATTCTACGCGTGAATACATGCTGACAGATATTACCAAAAATTAATCACACCTGAAAACAGCACTGAAGGCGAAAGGACATTAATATGTCGGGCTAGGGGCGCAGTTAGCTGCACGACCTGCGACCATGCACCGAGAGAAGCAACTTAGCAAAGGAAATTATTCAAGCGAAGAAAAACTCACATGGAAAACGCATACAAAGCCTCTGCCAGAGAGAGTTATGCGTGACTGCAATTTTGAGGCATCTTTGAAGACAGCAGATCTAAAAAGTGGGAATGCGCAGGAAAAATATGTTGAAATGACAATTTTCTACAAAAAGGAAGTTAAACAGGCTATTGGACAGCAGGTGAACATTGCCAGCAAAGACAAAGGAGGCCGAAATGGCCGAAGACACAAGTAAGTCCTGGATTCGTTGAGGAACGCTCACTGATCGTTAACGAAACTCACTCTCGAGCCCCGTCAGCATCCGCACATCGGTTATTAGTAGAATAAACAGCGGAATATTGCCAGTAAAGACCAGGAAGATTGAAATAGCCATTTCCGGCTTATTAGCCATCGTCAGCCCGTCATACCCAAACCCTGGTGGTGCACAACCCGAGGATTGAACCCGCGAAGCACGAACAATTGGGCCAAGGGCTCGCTATCTTGCTGGTTTAGATCGGTACAACAGTACCGTATTCGACTTGCAATCAAGAGGACAGACGAAAACTACCTGTGTTAAAAGAAGCTAAGGCTGATGCAAAAAACTGTAAAGTAACTAAAGGTAGAAGCGTCAGTAAGCTGCTTGAAATCGGGAAATTGAAATCAAAAACCGACAACGCATAGTGATATGGCATTGCAGCAGCTAATCTGCAGATCGAAAGGTAACCATGTAAGAATGTTGTAAACCACTGTACTCCGACCCTAGGGACCTGAGAAGTGAAACACCTTTTCTATGGCAACCTAAACAGGACATGGAAATGGGAACGCCACACCAACATGATTAAGGTGGACCTGCGCATAAATACAGGAAGAGCAAATATTGTCGTGTCCTAATCCTATTCACTGTCGTCAAACAGCTTTAGTTGAGCATGGAACCGCAGTCAGTCGGCGCCAGCTGAAGCCGGATCTGACGATTTTCCAGTGTGGGTTATATCAATTGATTGTTCAGTCACAAAAAGAGATAAGCCGATCAGAGAGTTAATTGGTGCCAGTGACGTGAAGAAAAATGAGAAGCGATGCTCAGATTGGCAAAGATGACAGACCAGGGCTGATAATTTGAGAAATAAGAAGGTATCACCCACTCCCTTACCTAAAGTATAGAGGACTATAACCTACATTAAACGAGTCTCTGAGTCGGCATCTCGACTGTTACAAAACACCCAAGTAAGCATAGCCCATCGACCAAAGTAAACAATTCGTCAGCGTCCGATACCACCATAATTTACTTAAATCTCAGCAGCTGTCTCCGAAATAAGTGACACCGATAGGGACTGCACGTACGTAGACGAAACCGGGCAGAAATCGCAGAGACGCCTACAGCAGCACAAATTGGCAACTCAGAGGCTAGCCCCAAACTCTATACGTGCAACGAAAGTAAAAGAAATAAAACATACTTTAAATCATCAGGAAGCTGCCATCTTAGGCCGGGGCAACTCAAAGACGGAACTGCTAACACTTGAGGTGTGGCATTCAGATGCCAACTCCATCAACAAACATATTGATCTTCCGTTGCAGTCTATGAAGTCTTACGTCTTTACGCTCACAAAGTTCAGGGGAAAACGACCAAGCAGAAAGCCATGCAGCCACGGCCTGAGGACGAAATTGCTCGCCGGAGGAAAAGAGAAGCATCGAGGTGGTTACTCACAACGCATGCAACCAAAAATGCCCGCTAAACATCCTCCAAAGGGCCATGGCAGGGAATGGAGAAAAAAACGATCAGCACGAGGCTGAGAAGCATGTCAACAGGCAATTCTCGAAACATATGACGTAACAGTTTGTATTGCCTGCATGGTGAAACTTTGAGGCGATAGATCCGGCGACAAAACCCCAGAATTAGACAACAAAAATATTCGACATGCAAACCAAATGCATTGGTTATTGTTGCACGGTTGCGTAGAGGTAGTAGAAACAAGCAGCCAGTTACAAAAAAAAAACAAAACAAGACAAGCCGAAAAAAGCGTACAATAGAACACTCCGACTCGAACGAGAGCTGCAGTTTGTCCCTTAGCATGAGCGTCTCCGCGAGCTGTGATTCCTCTGACCTGGCGAGGCTGAAGAGAGAGGGATCGGAGAGAGAGAGTCCGAGGTTGTGGAGCTGAGATTCACGTCTGCTGACTGCGTCTGGACATCGGATCCGCAGATGGACCGCACACGTTCGACCATTTGGGCAAGGTGGTGGATGTCTCGTAGATGACGGTAGGTCTTTGGACCCACAAGTAGGATGAGCAGCTACAAGGCAATAGAAGGCAGTCACCGGAGAAGTCCCCAAACAGAACGATGACAGGGAAGGTCGTATAGCAAGGCATCCGGCTAAAGGCATCTTGTTTATGTCCGCTCCCCTACTGTCACATAATGTATGGTCGAACATGTAGATATCGGTTAACACACTGAGCAACCAATAACCTTGCATACCAAGATGAGACGCGTCAGGATGAGGGCAAGATGTCCAAATGAGCATCCACGGATGAAAATCATTGTTGGCAGTTATGGAGACCAAGGTGACGGTGAGTTACAAAATTTCAATTTGAGAAGAAGTAGGTGCGATCGCTGAATTCGACTAACGGTTCGGATTCCAACTCGAACCTATCATCAGATACGCATTACACCGCCGAGATCCCAGGGCGGTATTCCCAATTACAGCTAAATTGCGTGTTTCCTCTCCTTATAAAAGTAGCTGGTTAGTTCAAACACGCATACGCGCGTCACATTAGTAATATAACTTACTTTCTTATCGAGCTCATCATCCCCCGAAGAAGACGAAGAAGAAGGGACGAGTTCATGGACCGGTCCATGAACTCGTCCCTTCTTCTTCGTCTTCTTCGGGGAATGATGAGCTCGATAAGATATCTGGACCTCGAATCTTCACTCATATTAACTTACTTTCTATATGCTATGCTTATAACTGGACATTTTTCCTTGATACCTGTGCGAACCGTACCCGAAAAACGTACGTAGCCCTAGTCACCTGAATTCTCTTCACCTCTAATGCAAAGGTTATTGTAGTTTGAGAGAGAGAGGTAGAGTTAGAGAAAGACCAGCTTTATTTTAAAGGATCATTTCAAAATTCTGCAACAGAACGAACACCATTGGTACGTAAACCTGATAAAACCGGAAGAAAACAAACAATACACAGTGACCGAAGGCTGCAACCGTCTGTAAACGAGTCGCAAAATTTGCTCCAGATGGAATTTCTTCACAAGGATGTCGGCGTCAACTGCAATTGTTAGTGTATGGATTACTTGCACCTGATACTGTATCTGATGATGTGTTCGAGTTGGAATCCGAAACTTCAGGCGAATAAAGCTATTGAATTTAGACGGGTCCCCAGCAACCGCTTGGATTATTTGTTCGAGATGGCCTCCTCTAGCGATTAGGCTCAAGAACCTAGCAACAAGGCAGCAGTGGAGAGCAAACTTAATTAATGGCGGTTCATCGGTCACAGTGCCATGATCGGGATTTGCAGCATTTTATAAGACAGTTGGCGTGCCAGACCTCAGCCCTCAGCGCCCCGGTAGCACTGTCACGGCTGGTTCGCGACTGCTTATTCGTCGAAACCGAGTCTGCCTTTTTCGCATCTAACCCCCACTGAGGACCCTTCCACTATCCGCCACCTGTGGACGCACCGGGTAACAATCCGTGACTCAACTACGCCAACATCATAAAAAAAAACAAAATTTGCAGCCAAAAAAGGCCCAAGGGAAAAAGGCACGCGAGGGGAAAGAAAGTAAGGGCGCACTAACGCTAGCAGCTAGCTTCTCCGCCTCGAACCGGCGAACTAAAAAGTGCGGGGACGAAACACTCACCGATCGCAACAATTCCGCAAGCCTAACAGAGGAGGACTTGGAGACATAGGGGAACCCTGCTGTATCCGGTATCTGACCATAAGGGGCAATGACCTCGAGGAAATTGTAGGCCACGGGACACCATTTGCTGCTCATTGAATGGCTACTGCTGCCTCCGCCGCCATGAGTGTGCTCATCTGAAGAGTGAGTAGCGATCTCAAGAGCTGCAGGCGGCGGAGTCTGAGAGGCAATGACTCGATTGGCAGCAGCGCCCGACGGCAGGGCACTGGCGTAGAGGGCGATAGTCAGACTGAGGGCGGACTCAGTGAGCATGGAGATGAAATCGTGCAGCGGATCGGGCAAATTGTCTACGCTCAATTGGCCGTCAAGGAGAGGTGACCAGTTGGTGAGGCCAGCGGCGAAACCGAGGCCCAGTGAGGCAAAGTTGACGCCCAGGGCAGACTGCAGCAGGCCCGAAGTAAGAAGCGGTAAAGTAGAGGCGTTGGTGGGACTGGCTGAGAAGTTTTGTTGCTGAGAGAAGGAAAAACGGTTGTTGTGAGGCGAGGAATGAAATGAAAAGAGAAATAAAAGGTAATCAGACATTTCTTCGATTGAATTTTCTAAGAAGGAACTCATCGGCACAACTTCCACCCACACAAACACACAGTGAAGCTGTTTGATCACCACAGACACGATATTTGCCAAGATAACGCGATACTTGGACACAATTCATAGCTTGCCGTTTTAACTCCTCAGCAGATCGAAATAAAGATACTAAGACGGAGTGTGTTTCCAATTTAAGCTAGAAGGACGTGTTGACTACCAGAAACTTAATTATTTACCACACTGACAACATAGAAATTAATGCGGGGACACGGAGACGACCTTCTCAGGTTCAGTTTGAACGTTGATATGAAGATTAGATCGGAAATACATAAGCTACAGCGGAATAACCGTGTAATAATTGGAAAATGCCAGCAGACAGCAAGTAAAATACAAAATAATAACTTACCGTACTGACAACACCGGCAATAGCTAGCCCTCACCATGATACGCTAGTTTCACTGATCTTGTGCCGCTGCTGGCGGATCTGATGCCAGATTTGTCACGAGGCTGGAGCCCACCACCGCCAGCAGGCCTAATTTTGGCTTCGCTTGGAACAGGATTGGTGTGGTGGAGAGGGAGACGGTGAGGAAGATGTTGCGAAAATGTTACCACTATAACCTAGTTTACGCATGAACAACATTGCTCGTGGAAACAGAAGTGGTTTATGGGCCACTCCAATCCCAGAAGGGCTCAGTGTTCTTGCTGTCATTTAGGGAATTTGCGAGTTAGAGATTCGGTTTCTCATCGCTCAACCTTTCATCACAAACAGGCTTTTTTCGGGCATTTGCGCACGAATGACCGTGCAAAATGATTGGCTATGACTAAAGAATGCAAACATCTCCTTTCGTGGTTTTCAGCGTCGACAGCCAGACCAACGCACGTAAACAGTCGAACGGGATGAAAAAGACGCGGTTACAACCGAGTAGGCCATCGTTTCACTCCAAAAAAAACTTGTGAGAAAGTAACCCTGCCACCACCATGTCGCTCACAAGCGGAGTATTGTTAGCACCCTACTCAATCCAGAAAAAGCTCACTGTTATGACAAATAAATTTACCAGATTGAACTCAGTTAACTGTTCCAATTGTGTTCCTGAAGCAGTCACCCGAGAGACGTTGTGCTTCGATGCATGTGACGAAAGGAATTAACCGAAAAGTTCAAAGAGCTAGATTGTTCCGATCAGGTAACCAAACAAACAAACTGGCGAAAACTTCTGTATACTAAGAAAGTGAGTGAACTCGTTGGAGGTTATGTAAGGAAGCACCGAATCCAAGTAGCGCAAAAACTAACGAATCCACTGCGAAACCAGCTTATACACCTTAAGGAAAGGGTTTGTTAGTAGAATAAAGAGGAAGTCGTCTGAAGGATCGCATGAACACCAGCAATGCCTTGTACTGTGATCGAATAGGAAAAACAGCCTTGAAACGCCTACAAGAACATTGATTGACAGCCAAGAGTCGAGACAACTGGTCTCGAATCGTCATGCATATACTGGAAACTGGGCGCAAATTTGTCCGAGCAAGACTCGCATTGCTGGTAGAGGACACGGGAATGGGAAGCAGACCACTCGCTTCAAAAAGGCGGGCTTACGGTAGATTTCAGGAAGGGTAAATATACGCGTGTCTCAACATTATCACTAACCCTAACATGAAAATAAACGGTATCCTTAATTGCCGATACAAGCGAAAATTTATGTTCCTGGAAGTAATTGAGAAGTAGATACGATCTCTCGGACAAGAGATTTATTCACCTGATGTTTTAGATCCGGAATCTTGAATGTCAGGCGAATAAAGCTCTTGTCACAGCGATCACATCTACTTATTCTCGGTATCCTTAAACTTAACCCTAGCCAGGCCGAGAACTTCTGGAGGCCGTCAACTCCGATGATTCATTAGCCGTCATTGACCAGGCAGTGCATCACCCGAGGCTTGAACCTGCGATCTGTTGAACAGAAGTTCAACGATTTAACTATTGATAACAGGCTCGTTGTCTTGACAGTTTAGCTCGAGAACATGGATATTCATTGATGAACGCTCACAGACCATTAACGAAACTCACTCGTTTCGTTCTGCTTTGGGGCTAAATAAAAAGCCCCACCAGCGTCTAGGTTCATAGGAAGATTATGATGGCTAATAAGCCAGAAATGGCTATTCCAGTCTTCCTTGTCTTTGCTGGCAATGTTCATCTGCTTTAACTACTGCTATCCGCTGTGTGACTGATGGCGGGGCCCAAGAGTGAGCCTCAAGGTAGAGCAAAACGAGTGAGTTCCGCTCGCCAAATAGACCCAACATAGTTATCCCAGTGTCTCTGGCCTTTGTCCGCACAGTCTTATCTGTAGTTGATTTGCGACTGCCTGTCAGGGCTTCCAGTTGAGCTCCAAGGCACAATGGGAGTAGCATGTCCCCTAACCCAGTCAGTGAACGCACGTATATGTAAAGCGTAACCGGAAAAAAACGAGAGTAATCTACTACCTTTTTCATCCACTTACCAGGACGCCATCAACTTCCCCGGCGAAAGCATCGGCTCGCCATCGAGAGCAACAGGATTGTACTACCTCCAGACACAGATCCATACACTGCGAGCGGAGGGAATCGGACTCCAGACTACCCAGGGCCTCGAGGGAGAGGGAGGAGGCGGAGTTTTCCACGCCTACGGCAGCCACATCTGGGGCAGCCGCCAGCGCCTTGGCGTCACTTGCTGAGAGGGTGGATAAGGAGAGAGTGGAGGGTTTAAGCAGCAGAGCCAGAAGACTGGCGGTGAGGAGGAGAGCCTCGGTGCGGGGTGATCGTTGCAGGTCGACAGCAGAAGGCTTGGACGCATCCTTATTTCCACCTCTACCACTCAGAAGACTTGTAGCCAGAACAGTAAGTAGGTTCTTGAGTGCAGACCTAGAAAGGCAGTGCGGCGAGAGGGCGTGGAGGGATCAAGCAAATAGAAAAAAAAACAACAACAATACAGACACACTCTACCACAAGACGTACAGTAGGTGTCCTAACTCATAAAATCTGATGAATTTCATGAGTTATGGCCCGTTTCGCGAAATCAGCGCACACTGCGTCCACCAAAATTTTACGTCAATAAAGAACCGATCGTTAGGAAATATATGGCTTTTTGTGGTTTACAAATTAATGTAACAATGTCTAGAAATAATATTTTTTTAGAATAGATACAGATTACGAAAGTGTAAAAAATTGACCTAGTTGAGTAAACTGAAGTTATAAATGTATAAGAAGCCTGACCATGCAATTAAACGAGTGAATGAAGCAGAAAAAGCCGAATTACTTTTGAAAATAGTCTTTTTCAGAGTTTTGTACATACATATTCCTCTAGATTAAGCAAACATAAAGTATGGCCGTCATCAAGCAGCCTAACATGAAAGTGCATATTCCAACACCGTTTCACAAGAATTCGTCGTTTTTCTTCCGTTTGTACATTATCTTAGATTCTTTTGACCAAGGCAAGCAGATTTTCGCTTCATTGCGCCGATAGGGACGTCACATGAATATAATATTTCATAAGCTTACATGTTCACAGGTCGGGCAATGACTAATAAATTTAAATAGAATCGTCAGGTGCAATCGTAAACGTACCAATTAGTGTATATAAATAGGACTATTCTATTGTTAAATTTCTCTATAAATATTTCGAGTTTTCTATTACGATAAGTTGCAGATAGCCTTGAAAATGAGGCGAATTCTTTACGATTTTCAGTGTCTTCAGTCGACTGCCCATAAATGTACATTACGTTCGATGAGTTTGGTAAAACTCTCAAAATAACATATTTCTTAAAAGCATTTACCGAAGCAATGACTTTTTAAGCGTTCTTTCTAAGGCAGACGGCCGTCTGGGTCATATTTGTAGACTCACACAAGCATGAAAACTTGCTGCCATGAAAAATCCACGTCCACAACAAAAGCTGGGAAAATATATGCCTATTATTAGTTACAAAATTTCCTATGATAAGTTACCTTTTTAAAAGTGCTTTAATAAGACGTTTCGCTGTCGAATTCCTGCGTAATTAACGTTTTTTCAAAGGGAAGTCAAGAAAAAACTGGGACCGTTTGACCAAATTTTCGACTTCACTGAAAAGTAGGCATACAATTTCTGTTTAAAATTAAAGAACTCTCTTTTCTCTTTCTATCGAAGCGTTTTTCGATATATTTGCTTACTTCTAAGTCTAGTTCTAAGCTTTCAAACACACAAGAGAGTGGCCGAATATATACTTAGAATTTGCGATGAAATGGGAATTTTCTGCACCTTCCGTTTTAAATTTCCTGATTCATTTATAGTCAACTGCAGACCAAAATTGTCTTTTCGGACTTTGCGTACGTTGTGACTGCGAAAAGTCGCGGTGCATCATCGCGTCTCGTATATATGCGCGTTTAAGCTCCTAACTATCGGTGTGGTAAAACAAAATACATGCACAAAAGTTTATTACACCGTTTTTTTGGTACAAAACGCCATAACTTTGAAAAACTTGATTTTTTAAACTAATTTTTTCATCATTTTGCCGTAAACAATGCAAGATTTCAAACTTGCATTCACCTGATTTTCGTGGAAACAAAACAAAATTTTCAAATCTCCAAAAGGGACATATTTCAACTTTTCCGGCGTATATTAATGTTCATTCATAGTACTGCGCATAAAAGCAAAACTTTTAACCTTTAGCTTGTAATAACGTAGGAAAATTCCTGGATAGCAAGTAACGTCTGATTTTGCCCCGTTTTTCCTTAAATAAACTGATCTGAAGTGATCTCTTTATTATTAAGCAGCTTTTTCTTCATAAATTTAATACAACAAACATAACTAACACCTTAAAATGCCTGCCCTGCTACTACCTCAAATTCTGATAGAGACATTTCAGGAGTTAGGCAATCTACTGTTAAGTCGAAAATCTGCAAGGCAAGGAATGTTGGCCAAAACACTGATGAGCATTCGTGTAAAAAGGCATACTTCTGCGCAATGACAGAAGGAGTAGGCACAAGAACTGCTGAGTCTGGATTGGGGAACGCCTCTGAAAGTTTTACTCAGGTGTAATTCAAGCTGTACGCCTTTTAGATTGCTTGCCAAACCATTGGCGTGGGATCTGGCAAAAAGCATTGGAAGGGATGCCTTCTATGGCCGCCTAAACTGGATAAGGTGAGAGAAACCGCTTCGCCCGCTTACGGTAAAGTTCATGATAGGGTAAATATATCGGTGTCTTGACACTAAAACTAACCATAACATACAAACTAAACTGTAACCTTACTCATAACCCTAACCCTACATGATACAAACCTTAAGCCTTAGTCTAATCATGACCCTGATCATAACTCTAAGCTTAACCTTAAACATAACCCAAACCGTCAACTTAACCCTAAACATAATTTTCGTAGAAGTTGGCGCAAAGTTACATGTATTGTGAGCGATTCCTACTCCCATAGCCTGTTTAAGCGACCATACAAGGCATCATTGTCAAGGCATTTGATATAATCCCCCTGCATGAGAGATACGCACAAACATTCGTGGTATTTAAACCAACAAGCTTCGCAGCTCAGACATCCTACAGAGCGTGATCGAGACAGTTCTCCGTGTTCTAAAGGATTTCAAGCGCCTGCGGCTTTATCGATAGAGCTGTCGAGGGTCAAAGATATTTACCTAGTAGTTCCAGAAAACTAGCTTTTCAGACTAAAGTCGGTTGGGGGAATGTTAGGACTGCAAAGTAGAAAAACCCGAATTTATTCAGAGGATCAGGTCAGTATCGCAGCAAACACTTTCCATAAGTACCACCACCAGCATTAACAGGTATTCAAATTTTATACATGTGCACACAATAGGCGACATGGTGTGTGGAACCAGCGAAGTATCAGCATCACCAAACGCATATCGCACAAATGGTTCCATAATTTTGCGAATAATTTTCCTAGGCCAAATCAGAGTCCCTCCATTGAAAATGGACATATCAAGTGGTTAGAATTGGTCTCCTTACTAACAACTAAAACATGTGGGAACTGCGACGAAAGCAATCCCGAGAAGATTGGGGTCCACATGACGGTCTAGAGGTGAGCTCATCAGCGTGTTGACAGATGGCAGAGGGTCGAGCGGTTGCCAAAGGAAGGGTAGCTTTGAAAGACGTGGGCAGTCGCGGACCACGTAACCGTACTACAACGTTCAGACGTGGCTGTAAATCAATCCCGAAAACCGATCGCCCATAACAAATGCCACAGGCCATGGCAGCCGCAAGGAGTGAGGAATGTGGAGTATCACACAAGAAGTTCTTGCCAGATAGTTCAATCATCGATTTTGACGGTAACCTGCGCATGAATTATTTTAAACTTACAGTAGACTTGCGCTGCAGCTACCGCATTCTTGCCTCCCTTACTCGCCAGTGCCCGGTATCAAGACAGAGTCAAAGAAGAGCAGAAACGCAGGTGGCTGGCGCAGCAGGAGACTCTCCTGACCATGCCGCCACCACGCCCGAATCCGACCCCACGGGGTGGAAGTGCCATCAATGGTAAGTGGCTGGTGTGACGTGAGCCTGCACCTACGCCTGTCACGACTCCCCTCACGTTCGGTATTCCTTTTAGGAGATCAAACCGAATAACGCCTGCCATACCCTGATCTGGTCCCCGTGTTCGTCCAGTGCAGCTAAAACGCGGGCCGTTTGCACCACACCAGGGTGGGCGCCGGGACGGTGAAATACGCCGCATCGGACACACTGTCTTCCTCCCCGAAGTCAAGAAGTTGAGAGGCGGGAGAAGGCGCAGATGGCTAGCTCGGCTAGAAATCCCTCTAGGCACATGCCACCACACCGGCCTAGATATCACAGAGTGCGGGTGTCATAAAGATCAAAAAAAGCAGGAGCCATTGCAGTCCAACTCTCAGCAAAGGAAAGGCATGCTGTGCGCGGCAGACAGTCATTAAATGCTAAAGCAACGTGCCGGAAGGTTAGACAGACATCCCTATCGTAGAATTCCGAGAGCAAAGGCGAAATTCAACACAAACACTGTCTGGTAAACCCCGTCTTGACCAGATTTTGGATGACGGCAGATGACTTTCCGCTCTCTAACAGAAACCTAAAAATGCAGCATATAAAAGTGGCTGCTATAGGTTCCATCAGTAGAAAGTAACTGGTAAAGTCAAGGTTACCTGGCCTTCGGGGCGAGTTCGGCCCAAGCAGCGACCAAAGCCTTCTTCTCCGAAGAGGCCTCACGAGATAGGCCAGTTTCTAGGAACTGAGCTGTAGTGGGGACTGTCTCCACCAACCGAGCAAGAGTAAAGATGGTCTGCAGGAGGGGAACCAGACGACGGCCGTCTCCGCTGCTAGCAGTCTCACTGCAGTACCTACCAATCAACTCTTCCCAAATCACACCAGCCTGTTGAAGCAGGCAGACGCAGACACGGGCTGCGGAGAGACTGGCAAGATCACGTGACATATTATCAACCTCCCCAGAAGGAAGTGGGTCGGGCGGAGGGGGCTCCTGCGAGGGGTGCTTGCCATCTGCGCTGGCATTCTCATCATCATCATCAACGGCGCTGCTTGCGCTGTCCCCATGAGATGAGGAGGAAAAGGAGGTCGAGGAGATTAAATGAGAAGAAAAGCTCCAAGTGCTGACGTCAGTAGCAGAGGCGACATCGTCCCTATCATCTGCTTCGGTGCCTGAAGCCTCAGAAACGCTCTCAAAAAGGCGAGACACGCTCAACTGTAGAGAGCTGCCACTCAAGGACTTTCGATGAGGAACTAGTGCTGGCCTTTCGGGCTAAATGGAAAGAGAAAAAGAATTGGGTGAGATACATTTGTACCTAATTTTACTTATTACGGCTGCGATCATACCCGATCTATCCGGCCTCTATAATGTCACAGATTGTGCCTCTCTATGCTTGACGGTCCGCAGCAGCAGACCTGGGCATGCTCCTCGCCAACGGCGGACGCCGAATACCGAAAGTCCAAGAACAACTTCCATGTCTTGACGAACGGTGCGAGCCAGGTAATGGGTTGACTTGCAAAGATTGTTACTGATACCCATAACAGGTTTAAGTGCTCAGAGCACTAAGGGTAGGTTCAATTCAAAGCTGCTGACCTAGAGCAGAGCCTGTGTATTTAAGGACACTTAAGTACTTTCCTGGCTTACAATAATCACGTAAAACGATAGTTTTGCATAACTACCATGCCGACGCGCGGGTCAACCCCTACCAATCACAAAGCTGTGGTTAAAGATATCATAAACGTTTAGCATTAACAGTAAAACCCCTTACATGATATCCTACAATCATAAACACTACTGGTTATTTTATATTTAATTGCTTCTTTGGGATAACTACGCCTTTTTTGTTTCCCATCAATTTCCTTATCCTTTTTTTGAATATCCTACCTTTTCCCCGCCTAAACTGACACTATCTTACTGCTCGTAAGCTCGGGGACACTTGGTTGTGAGTGTACTACTTATATTATGCTAATCCTCTCACATTATAGAACCGTGTTTTTATGCAAACAGTTATTGACTGTTTTCTTACCTTTAACGACACGAAGTGAACCCACCCAAGCGAATTAAGCTAGACGGGCCTAAAGTGGTTAACTCAAGAGAATTCTAGTAGAACTATCCGAACGGGCTAAAGTTGGCGGTCGGATATATTCTATATAAACGACGCATTCAGATGAAAAACACAATAATCTGGTAAAGATAGGAGTGACGAAAAAAAGAAGAGGCAAAGAAAGACGCGAACCTGGATCAACGTCCGCCTGCAGAGATGAAACCGAGGTCCCAACAGAGACATGCGGAGCCTAAAATGGTAGGCGAAGAGGGTGAATAAAAGCAGAGAGAAACAAGTTTATTTTTAAAAATCGTGCTACTTACATTTTATGAATACTATTTTAATAGTGATATTCGAACGAATGCTTGTGCAGATGTATCTCACGCCCGGCATGTAAAAACTAAAGTATTCAAATGTACTGCATAATACGCTCACAAAATAAACTAAAAGGCACTCATTTTTAACAGGAAGTGCTGGTCGATACAACTGAGTGATTTTCTAGGTTAGGGGGAACTGCTAGTAAAGTGAAGCATACTAAATGAGCTAGATCGTTCAGATCGACATGAATTCCGATGATTCAGGTGAAAAAAACGTGCGGCGAAAAGGGCACTGGAGAGGAGGAGGGCATTATCACTGGGAGATGGCGGGTGTGGACGATAAGCATCAGGGAACGCTTTCCCTGCCTGGAGCAACAAAAATAAAACGTTTACAGCACGTCAGAAAAGAGCACCAGCGTTGACCAACCCGGTTTTACTTCGCCGCACATTTCAGGTTCAGATCTGGGTGTATGCCCATCGGTAGAGAAGGAGACTTCCGGAATAATTTTACCAACACGAATCATAACAAGCCAATTGATAGGGAAGACAAAAAACCCAGGGAAGATCGGATCTGCATGACAAAATATTGGACTAGGGACGGGAGGGCCGGGCAGGTCTGTAGAGGGAGCCGTTAGCCTTCGAATCCAGCTACTATGCTCTGTCATTGCCAAAACACGCACATGCAAATAACTAGTGCATAACCAAATGTCGGGATGACCGAAAAGATGAGTCCGCGCGCCTCAGATGACGTTGCTGGTTATCAGTGGCCCAGACAGGACGAATTTCTTGCCAGGATTCCAATCCACTCGGACGACGCTAATATGGGCTCAAAACATAGCAGCAACGATGGTTTCCTGCGACTCCTCCCTCCCCAAAGCACAACAGGGATCAAGCGTTTAAAAACGCCCCCGGCACTGATATATATATGTATATATATACTGGTATATATGACGTTTGGATTGGACGTTTCTAACTCCTCCGAACACACAAGCCCATCCCCAAATCACTCCACCGAGCACCCAAACAAAGCTACAAATTGAGAGCTGCCACGTGAAGGGACTGCGTTCGGTTAAAAAAGATAGGCGAGGGAGCTTTACCAAGGATGCGGGCTGAGATAAACGGGGAGGAGGCGGAGGAGGCAGTGGAGCCGCGTCGGTGGACGGCCTTCGTTCCGCCAACGACGATGGTGATGAGTGTGAGGGTTCAGACGCATTGGAGACATTGGTACCCTCGGGTCGGGCTGCAGTCAAGCTGCCTGAGACAGCTGAGGATCGTGGTTCTTCTTGCTGCGTCTCATCTGATAAAGCAGGAGTATCGGCAGCGGCGAGTGGATTGCCATGCGACGCGGCATGATCGTTACTCGGTACAGCAGTGTTGGAAGGCTAAAGGAGTTTAGGAGAGCAGAAGGGAGAATTAGAGTAGCAAAATGGTTTCAGTTAAGAGGGTAATAAGGTCGGAAAAGATAGGAAAATGACTCATCAATCTTTACATTTTCCTGAACATCCCAACTTGCTTCAAAATGCTGCACACCGCCGACGAAAGTCGAAACGAACCACGCACGCAAGAAGAAAATTCAAAGTAGAAAAACCACATGATTATATGAATATTTGTATATATCGTAAGCACTTGTAAACCCTTTAGATTGGGTCGGACATCAGGTAATGCACTCATGCAATGATTTCAAAAAAATTAATTGAGAAGTTTAGCGCTCAATTAGTATTGTTATTTTTGTTTGGTGAGTGAAGTTGAGGCTCAGACTTCCTTTCGCTAAAGAAGGCTGAAAACCGACCGGCTGAGGAAAACCGACAAGATTTGGAGGAAATCGGAGGTTGCCGGATATTCAAAAATTTCCTATTCCATTTAAGATCACCGAGCAAAGCCCATAGTTTTTATGCGTTATACTATAAAAGAACCTTAATAGAAGTAATAAATTTTCCAAACAAATCGCTTCTGCTATTGGAAAATTTGATCTTAATTTACTAAAAATCAGGTGAAGGTAAGTGCGACGAATCGCAGTTTTCTCAAATACAAGCTAGTAATTCAACATAATAAATTAACTTTCGCAAATTTGTGACGTTTTTTGCCACAAAAGGCAAGAATAAACTTGTCTGCAAGTATGTTTAGTTTTAATATGGAGACAATGCAGGAACGATAACAAGATACATACAGGTAACCTTAAAGATTGATATGAATAAAGGATACATTAAATTTGAAGCATGGAATAAGGTACTTATTTATAATCTAGAATTAAGAAACGCAATGGACAGAAGATTAACAGTTTTCTTAAAATAATAGTACATATTTGGCCACTCTAGTGTGTATTTAAACTCTTAGGACGGGACACTAAAGTAAGCAAATATAGCGGAAAATGTTCCAATATAAAGCCAAAAGTGATTTATTTCATATTCGGCAGAAAATGAATAACTTAGTTTCCAGAAAGTCAAAAAACAGGTCAAAATTCCACATTTTCATCTTGATTCAACGTTTTAAAAAATAAATTACGCAGATATTCGACAGTGAATTATCAACTTCAATCGATTTGTAGAAAGTTTCCTAATTGAGCTTGGTCAGTTTAGTTGCGAACTTTTGTTGTGGATGTTAATTTTTTGAATGGATCTGGAAAAATGACTTCAACAGCCACATGCAATAAAACATAGATCCAAAATCTCGACTTTTCGATAAATACTCTTATGAAGTATCTTATTTTTAAGGTTTCGATGAACAGAATCTAAATTAATGGCAAAGGGAGAAAACAAAGAAAATCGTGAAATTTGCACCGGTATTTCAAGGACAAGCTGACACTAATTGTAATTCAATAAAAAATACCAATAAAGAAATTAAGCGCATGGAAAGTTCTCTTAATATACACGAAATGGTATCTTTACGACATTAGGCGATAATTCTATTTAAATTTATTAGTCGTAGTTACAGCAATTTATCCCGTTTTTGACATAGGCCACTTTTTAATACAATTTGGTATTTATTAACGAAGAAATAATACTTTTCATATTTTCCTTAGGTTTTGCATTCCTACTGAGTTGTTGTTAATGAGTATTTCAAAGTCTATAGGTTTGCTTTAGTACCAGTTTGCGAGCGATTATCAATCTTTCAAAAATTCAGCACTTTGCATGTGATCCAGCCAAAACTGTAGCAAAACAATACACAGAGGAGCTCCTGTTGTCCCACAAATGCGGATGTTCCAGCAACGGCCGTACTCGAACCCATGAATCTATGTTTATAAACTCACTTTTCATTCGACCGAAAATGCTATGAGCAACTGAAAGGAGCTTCAATGGAGTCACCCACCTCTGGTTTTCTCGCCAAAATCACAATGCAAACACTCGAGGTCACGGCTCTTCCGTTAGGTAACCCTAAATTATGGCTGAATTATGCAGACAACACATTTGTTGTCGTTAAAATAGACCGACTAGAAATGATCCATAACACAATCAGCTCCACCATTCCGGGAATTCAATTCACACTCGAAAATGAAGTGGACAATAAACTACCATTCCTGGACGTTCTCGTGCAACAAAAGGTCGACGGAACACTACGCGCATCGGTTTATAGAAAGGAAACTTATGCTGAAGTCATTCTACCTTATGAGAGCAATTAGCCCATCGGTCACTAACGGAGTGCTGTCGAAAGTCTACTCAGTCGAGCAAAAACATATTGCTCCAACGAAGAATGCTATCGAATTGAAATGAATTACTTGTGCAAATTATTTTCGCAGAACGGGTACCTTAAAGATTTTGTACGCCGATGCTTGAGACAGCAGAAGTCGAAGGAAAAGGAGCCAAGTAGTTCTAATCAGGCGCCAAAAATAAATACACGGCGAACCCTTCCTTACATTAAGAATTCGTCCGAACTCGTCGAAAGACACCAAAGGAAGCACCAAATTCATGTGGCGCACATACCGACAACTACTTTGCGTACCCAGCTCGTCCACCCTAAGGATAGGGTAACCTATTTGGACAAGAAAGAAGTCATCTACGTGATCCCGTATGAAGCATGTGAGGCAGTGTATTGTGGTCAGACAGCAAAATCCGCCTCTGCACGCATCTATGAACATCAGTTTGGCACGCTTTGAAATATGAGCCGCAATCTTTTCTGCTCTCCATTCGCATGTAAATCCTCTTATATGTACGTCGATCGGCCTAGTTCCCCCATTATATACTTTGTTTTAACCCTACTTGTCTATTCGAACAACAAAAGTGAGGTCATCAGCGCACGAAGCTGGCACCATTTTGAAGGAAGTTCAAATTGATCGATATTTCGAGACGCATTCAAGGACGATTCTTCACGATGAATGGAGGACCTTTTGCTGAAATTTTTGGAATTCTCCTTTCGAAATCAAGCGTAGCTCTCTCTCTCTCTAAAATCAGTTGGCAGTAAAAAGGCTGGACCATCTGTTCCAAATAGCTATGCATACCCTGGACACCGGGCACACCCTCACTTGGAATAAAACTCGGATCTTCGCCACCTGTCCCTTCAAGGTTAAGAGTTCCTCGAGGCGATGCACTCAGAGGAATAATGCATCAACAGGCATACCGAGTTGGCGTACAGAAATCTCAAAGAGAAGTGGAAAAAACGAGAGCCAACCAGGACAGGCTGATACACACGGTCAACGAGAGCAATAATAGGTTACGGCCAGTGAAAGAGTCTAAAACCCGAGCTAGCTACCTAATTGCAGAAGTAGCAATAAAGGCAAAGAGTATAACACTAGCAGCAGCAGCAATAGTAGCGGCAACTGTAAAGGTAGTAGAAGCAGAAGGAGCTGTGGTGGTAGTGAGTAAAGATGACTTATATGGGTCCCCTAAACTGGGCACGGAAATAGAAACGCCCCCACCGAAGTAAGAAAGGTGGCCCTGCGCATAAGTACACGAAAGGGTAAATATGCTCCTGCTAAAGCTCTAACGTAAATCTAAACCGTAGTCCTAACGTTAAGTGTTGTCCCATCAGCCCTAACCCTACCCAGAAACTTAATCTCAACCATCCCATTAGTGGTGTAAAGCCACCGGTATTTCGACTGTTCCTGCGCTAATGTCCTACTTAGGGGACAAAATAAGTAATCCTTAAAAAGTATTCATAGTACTAATGGTAGCAACAGTAGCGGTCGTGGCCTAAACAACAGCTATGGTCGAAAGACACAAGTTGAGTGGATCAGTAAAAAAAGGCAAACGAGCTTGCAAGGAGTGCTGGCAGAGCAGACTGAACAACTCACGGAGGGCGGACTCGTAGAGCTAACTGGAAGAGGGGCATTGAGGCCTGAGGCCCGAGCCTCCTGCTCTTCTGCAATGAGGGCAGCTGTCCCAGGACCACCTTGATCCTGAAGGCTCAACTGCAAAGCCAGATTCAGCATCTGATGTGGAGAGAATGGAAAGCGCATGATTCAAATTTGGAGAGAAGGGAGGGAGGGAGGGAGCTACAGCGGAGGTTCAAAATCCAAACAGCCACCACGGCAACATTTCTGGAGGGCTAAATATTGATAAGCAAAAGATTCAATGCTCTCTTAACATTGGCCTGATTTTCACTTGACAAGCATCGTCCGGTGAAACAGAAACCCCGAGCAAGTAAGATGCGGACTACCCAGTAGCCGAGGATGGAAACGCCTTCAGCGAAGGCTGGCTGCGGACTAAGCAGGCTCAGGTGCCTGCATGTCGATGAAGTAGTATTAGTACCTTCAGAGGTGCTTAGGCATCCACATAGCAAACTGGTTACCTAGACAACGGCCGCACATTCTATCAGTATAACGACATGCAACTGTTGCTGGCGGCGGGCCACTGTGGGAAAAAAACGATGGAATCCTTCAAAGTGGTGCGTCGAATGGGTGAGTGACAATGTTCAGCCTCTAACCAAGCTACAAGAGGAGAGTGTACGTCCTCCACAGGAAAACAGCTGCCTGGTGAGTCGCTACTTAAGGGTAGATTAAGGCTACCGCAGTTTATGATGTAAGCGCCCTGGTTGGACCTGCTGAGGGCTAATGGACTCTACAGGCCAACAAAAATGCTCACTGCAAAAGCAGAACCCATTGATTTTACCTGATGAGCAGTAAGTGCCTATTAGAAAAGCTTGTTTTTCCCGACAGCCAAATTGCGCCGATAGGCTTTAGTGAAGCCAGTCTAGACATGTCTTTTGCGTTTAATGCAGTTTATTTTTGTAAGCCCTATGATGTACAGTGTGCTATAGATAGTTGAATATTGATTCTAACAACGCCACAATAAAAATAGTATGAACATAATTCAAGCAGTATTACTTTTTAAACAAATGTATGAGTGAATTTGGGGCATAAAAGGTTTAGCAAGCGGAGGAATACAAGCACAACCAGAATGGCTGCAACCGCAATTTCATCTTAAAAATCTCACCGGTGTAGGCGCAAACAGGACAACGTTGGAAAGGCAACGAGAGGGGACGAGGGGTGCGAATACTTGGCAGGCGTTGCAAATTATCGTAGTCACGCAGTGTGATTGCAGGAATATGTGAAATTGCGGTTTAAGAAGCCCTTTCCTCAAACCAAAAATAAACTAGTTCAATTCAACGTGCAACGTGGGAGTGGTAAGGGCTGTCATCAGTCCAATTAATTGACTGATCCTGCCAGTTTTAAAGCATGCCTGGCTCAGATTTACACCATCCTACTTATCGATTTCAGATGACCATCGGATACATGCTACCGATAGGGAATGACCACAACCGGCGACAAACTAGCGTGAAAAGGTAATGTTCAGAGGACATGCATACGACCGAAGGAAAGGGCTATGATGGACTTACCGCATCCTCCGACAAATATTCGTCCGCCTCCAGGGAGCCCAACCCTAAGGCCTGACTGACCAGCTCCATAGCGCCGGGAATGCTCAGAGCATCGTTTTCCGGAGGCAATTGGCTGGCAGGTGAGTTATTCGCAGTTGCGGGGGTGTACTGATCAGTAGGTCGCGCGGACGGTTCCGACTGCAGTTCGGTGCTGACTAGCATCTGGGTAGGCCTGCTGCTAGCTGGTGGAACCCAATCAGGTGGACTTCGCCGACAAACATCGGATGCGTTTTCTGCCGCAGCTGAAGCCGAGTCCTGGAAACACTGTATCAGGATGCGCGCCATGCGCTCCGTCAAGTCACCATTCTCAGCAGAGGCCTGTTGCCCCGCGGGATCATCACCAACGTAGACGAATTCCATCGGCTCCAGAGACGCAGCGTGGGCAACAAGCTGAGGTTCCGGTACATTCGCTTCCTCACTGGACTTACCGTCGTCATCGTCATCATCATCGTTATCGTCATCCTCCTCCTCCTCCTCATCATCATCATCGTCGTCATCATCATCATCATCCTCGTCCTCATCATCTTCATCCTCGTAGTCTTCATCCGCTGCACAACTGTGATCAGAAGTGGTAACACCAGTTTTCCTAGACTCTGGTTCAACAGCACGCCTACCCCCCTTCTTCGCGTGAGGCGCCCGCACCAAGTTCCCAGCTCTCGGATGCGCCAGCTGCACCACCACCAGGTCTAGTGCGTGAGACCTCCACGTTACTGTCCTCATCCTCGTCCACTTCACTAAATTCATCCATAAACCACTGAAACAAAGAGATGAGGGTAAACGGGTAGAGGTCTACAGTCTAACGAGAAACGCCCATGAGGCAGTAGGCACGGCATAACTTACAATCGGATCAGTGTTGTCTGTCACACTGTCCGCGGTCTGATGCTGCGTACGATGTTGCCGGGTTCGCAACTGCAGTTCCGCAGCGGCCGCCTGTAGACCCAACAACTCGGCGTGAGCCCCAGCCAAGCGTAGACGCGAGCGCATATCATCATTCAAGAGTTGCAGCAACTCGGCTACCTCAACACCCAGAGCCTCAAGGTCCGATTCTGCGTCCTGCAGGCGCCGTATACGACGGCTTACGCTGGCAACGGGACCACTTGCGGTGGTAGATTGATGTCCACGCAGACGGCTCAGGGCCCTGGCGCTGCTGCTGCTGACTGATGCGTTCTTCGTCTTTTCAGTTTCATTCGATGGTGTACCAGGCTGCTGGCATGCGGATTCATCGGGCGCTGTTGCGTTCACTGACATCGCACTCTGCTTTTCAGACGAGGTGGGAGCTTCAGCATCTGTTGAGTCGGGTTCGAAGAGGGCGATGGAGAGGTGATGGTTACCGGGAAATAGGCAGGTGAGGCAGCCGCAGAGCAGGTCCCGGGTATGCACAGCAACCTTGGTAGAGGACGAAGAGGGTGACGAATAAGTCAAAAAGTGAAGAAAGAAGGCAACGGGGAGAGGGAGGGGAAGAAGGAAGAATTCACAGACTCTCAACAGGACGTACACAATTGACCATGGACACAATCAAGCCATTTAAAGCTGAAATGGATCAAAAATGCGTCCATTCTTCCAGGAAAGGCATGACCCTATTCCAAAAGGGCGGACCGAAATATTCCATCAGTTAGCAACCTTTTACAAGCACTTTTTTGTGGAATTTCAAAAACGATCGCTTAATTAGATATAAGCTTGACATGGCAGATTTTGATACTTTTTAGCAATGGAACGATGGCTTCAGTGTGGTCGTGATCCATAATCTTAGATCTTTCTGAGCTTCCTACTCTGGTACGGTGTGTTGTTGAGAAAGTAAATTCTTTGATGCTCGGCGCTGGTTCTGCCGAATCGCAGAATATTGCACTTGGTAGCATTGAATGGGAGGAGCCAGTTGTGCGACCATTCCTCGAGTCGATGCAAGTTTGTCTGTAGATTTTCTTCATCAGCTGCGTTGTGGATGACCTTCCAAAGCTTTATATCGTCAGCAAACATGGCGGTGTCACAGGTTAAGCCACTTACGCAATCATCAATGTATATAAGGAAGAGGATAGGGCCAAGGACGGAGCCCTGAGGAACCCCACTCTCAACCGTCACCTCCGCCGATTGTTGATCGCCAAGACGGACAATCTGAGATCGCCCAATCAAGAAGTTTTCGATCCACTTCAAAAACTTGCCCCTTACCCCAATACGGTTGAGTTTGTATAGGAGACGTTAGTGAGGCACGCTATCAAAGGCCTTCTTGAATTCTATGTAGACTGCGTGCACTAGATTTCCTTCATCGACCGCTCGGGTTCATCGTTCGAGACAGTAGAGCAAATTAGTTAAACAGGACCTTCCTCTGCGGAATACGTGCTGCGCGTCAGAGAGAAGATGATGCAGCTCCAGAAACTGCATCAGTTCACGTTTGATGATTCGCTCCATAATCTTGCAACATATGTAGGTAGTTATTTGCGGAAGCCAGGCTGCTACTTTAATGGATCGGGGAAATCACGTGGTCTTCCAATCGGGTGGAAATCTGCCTGCAGCGAGGGATGATTGGAAGAATAGACACAAAGGTTTGCTCAGTTGAGTTCAGTTTTATTAGGGGAAAGATGGGCGAACGCCTTTGAACTCCCCAATGGTTACTCTGTCTAAGAAAAAGCACCGATGAGTAAAGAAAATTGAAAAGGAGATGGTTTGAATAATTCCCTGCGACAAAGCTTAAAGACAAATTTATATTCACTGATTGCAAGTAGCATACTCGTATGTAACTACAGTAACTGATTATGTCAGTGTGTACGACTGGTAAACGAGCTTGATGTGAGTCGTGTAGGCGTTTAAACGAATTCATAAAGAAGGAGAGAATAACATCAGAGGACAGAGCGCTCCACGCTGCAACCCTTTTGGTGCTGGAGAAGAAACTGGTGTCCATAGATCCAAACTTACTCTGTGTGTAGTTCTAGGAGAGAACCGCGCAAAGTGGGTGTGCTAAGCCCAGTTAAAAAATCACTGTGGTGTCACAAAGTTGTACGCAGACCCGAATGAAGCCTGACACAATTCCATAATTCAATTTTGCCCTGGTCAATCGCTAGGACAGCCCAACCCTTTTAAGGATATCTCAAAATAGATACAAGAAATGAATATGGTAAAAGAACGCATTGCATCACCCACCTGAATATTCTTGTGCATCAAAAGACGGAAGAGGAGTCCAGTTAGCTGTGAGACTGAGTCCTCTGCTGGCTGCTGGCTCCCCAGCCCCTCTCTCTTATTTCCACTTTGGTGACGACAAGTCAGCGCATCCGCAAGTAGGTAGAAGGCAGCTCTGACGAGCGGCTGCAAGACGGTAAAGATGTCAAGGTTGGAGTGCAATCGCGGTGCAATCAGACTGAGCCCCGGGCGACTCACGCCCAGGCCGGCAGCACTGACGCAGTAATCACCGGAAGAGAGCATACTTTCTAGGACTGGCACAGCACCCTGGAGGATATCGCACATAGAGGAGTTGAAAGCCGCCGTTGGCGCACAGGACGCCGAAGGGCAGCCACCAGTCAGGGAGAATTCATGTTTGTGTTGAAGCAGGCCGGCCAAACGCTTGAGACAGCTGGAGATGCGTCTCAAGTCGGGGGCCGTTGCTTGTTTGGCATCGGAAGCGAAAGAGATCAGCAAAGCGTTAGGGTTAAAGGTCAGTTCGAGTGAAACCAAAGCCGTGTTTGAGGAGGCTGCCAGAGTGGAGCAGAGACGAAGGAGACGAGAAGCGAGACCGTATGAAGCCGAAGAGCGGGAGAGAAGGGGCGAGGTGGAGAAGGTGCTGAGAGAGACCTTCTTCAGACAGTCAATTGCGAGCGGTTCCAGGTCCCTCGAGGTCGTCGACAGGACGCAGGCATTTGACGAGTTTTCTGCATAATCCTACAACACACCAGAGGGAAGGGAAAAAGAGCAGAAGAGGGAAACAAAGTTAATGAGCGAAACGGAGTCGAACACGGCGACGGGGGGCGGCATACTCACCTTGGCACCGATGTCAAGACTGAGGGTCGAAGACAGGAAGGCGCAAAGGGAGCTAAGCAGAGCCGAGTAGTCGGGTTGAAGGACAGACTTCTGGCTGAATGAAGGGGAGCAGCTGCTGAGAAGAACAGCCAAGTCACTGGTCTCGTAGGTTGGTGAGACAAAAGCACAGTCCGGTCGCGAGGGGGCTCCTGAATGATTGCGCAGAGCGTCGGTAATAAAGCCAGTGGTCAAGATGCGATCCATCCAGTTCACAAGGGCGGCGTTATATAGACAAGCTGCAGAGAGCAGGGGGGAGGAGGAGGGTTAATGAGAACTAAATCACTGTCTTAACCGCAACGAATCGGGGGCCTTACCAGTGAGGTAAATTGATGCATTTTAGGTTATGAATGATACTGTGCGTAGGATGATGATAGTGAGACAAATAGCAGCAGGCTTGCAGTTCCTACCAGGCGGCTCCATTTTACAACGCGGCAAAGTAAGCTTAGCCACTTTTCCAGTCCAGGCAAGACACCCAACGAGCCACAGAGAAGATGATATCAGCTCAGTGCCTTTTCCAGCCGAGAAAAGCTTAAGGCAGAACAAGCAGGTAACGCAGACCACGCTTGGTATGACTTCACTCATTGAGAAGGTACACCGAGACCGGTAAAAATACTGACTTTAAACGTACTATTGTACTTTCGAAGCGGAAATCTAAAATAAGTGGGTGCATAAAACTGTCGAGTAGAGACCATCGCGTGGAGTCAGCCCTTGTGACAAAGGATGCTTACAGGCATCTGTGCAGATCGTATTTGGATGCAGCGAAAAACTTGAGCAATTTGCTTAATCCTATTCGTTTTCAGCAGCCATATAAATTAAGTCCTACTTTATAGAAAAAAACAACAAGGTCGGAAGTGACGTGGTTCATCGGAGGGGCAGACACTTGTCGGTTTTCGAAAACTAACTAATGCTTGCATAGTCTGAAAAAGAAACCTGCGTTTCCATAAGCAACGCATTTCGCACAACTATGACGAAATATCCAGGTACTCGTAAAAATATTGTCCCAGTAAAAAACCAGAGAATAATGGGCTACGTGGTCGATAAATCACAAACTTTCTATAAACCCCAATACACATCTCCATCTGAAAACAGATATGAAAGGTAAATTTTCTGTAGAACAAGAGAAAGGAATGTGCACCGAAAAACAGTGCAGGATGGCATGCTAGCATGCCAGATACTCCAGACCTGGGCTTGGGTATGGCTGACTGACAATGACAAACAGGCCGGAAATAACTACTCCAGTATCACTCGTATTCCCACAAGGGTTCTAGATTGAGGCCCAAGGCCCAGCGGGACAAGTAGGTAGCATAACAGATGGATGAAAGCTCCTTCTCAGGATCCGGAACGAGCATTTTTGGCTCATTCGTTGCTGGTAATTCTTCGTAAATGCTATGTGTTAGTCAATGTGTAACAGAGTGACAACAACGGCAGGTGAAGCAGAGTTCGGCAGACAAAACAGGCCAGAGTAAAAAAACCGAGAGTGATCATATTGCGTTAACGGGTGGATCATGGGACTGACCTCGTTTTGCAGACAGCGCACAATCTCCCGACTCCGCAGAACTGTTCTCCTCTGATCGAGCGACCAGCCCAGAAGGCAGCACTGAGGGATCGAGATGGGCACGGGGCACCGAGTAGACCTGCACGGTATCGATGCTAGTTAGTCCATCCGGATGCTTACTACGACCAACTGCAAAACACAAAGCAGGGGTAGTCGGAATATGAGAGGAAAAAAAGGCATGAAGTTACACTATCAATAAGTTGAAAATAATATTCCCAAAAGAGTCAACAACCAGGGACCCCTCGAAGTAGACCTATAGTACAGCAGCCAAGCGTGCGTCTTTGTGATGCCAACAAGGGGGCCAGATCAGGGCACGGCCAGCGTTATTGGGGATGCGCACCCTTAACAAATGACAAACATGGGGGGAGGTGTGGTGGCACGTGTAGGTGCAGATTCATGCCGCACCAGCCACTGTTGCCATTTATGGCACCCCCACGCCGTGGGATCTGATTCAGGCGTGGCGGCGGCACGGTCAGGGGTCACATGAACCCAAGCCCGCCTCCGGTCCTCTTGACTCTGTCTTGACACCGAGCAGGGGCCGGTAAAGGAAGATAGTGCGGCAGCGCAACTCTACTAGCACTCAAACCTAATTCACGCACAAGTCGCGGTCCCTGCACCACTACACTGTAGTGAACATGGTGAACCTAGTCAAAATCAACGGTCGAACTTTCGTTTGTGCTGCCGGCATCAACAAGCCGAATACAGTGACCATTGCCCATATCTGAGATGAAAAAATAGGAAGCAGACATGTTTGCGTCAGAGACGGTGTAACTATCGTAATCGAGAGAGCAATCAGGCGACATGAGTTTTTTTGGTTGGAGGAAGAAAAGAGCATGCGTTTGACAGGCGTATGCGGATGAAGAATACAGATCAATTTCACATCCACCTATCTTCCTCTCCTTTCCCACTTTGGCCGGGTGTCAGAACAAGGCAAGAAAGACCCCAGATGGGATCGGACGAAGGTGGCCGGCGTGAGCCTACGCTTAGGCGTGTCACCTTAGTCTTGGTCTACGCAAAGAAACCGGATTCCGCACAACAAGAAAGCCAGAGGGGCAACGGCTTGGATCCAGACTAAGTGGGAGTACTAAAGAGGCCAAATTAAGAAGAAGCCATCACAGTCTGCTTCGCAATCCACCAGTCGGCCACTCCACACAAACACGCACTGGGCTGACTGCGAGGTCTGAGTTGAATCGGCAGTTGGCAAACTTCCAAGTTCAAGCTTTTAGCAAACTGTGATAGTATCAAGCGTGCCGGATTGTTTACAGTCAGGAAAATGTGCTGAGAGTCGACCTATCTCTCTCTCTCTTTCCCGTTCCATGCACCGATCGATTGCCTGAACCGGTTAACCAACTGATGCTAAGATTTAGAGAAGTGGCTGACAGAGTTAAAAATTGCCCGTTGCCCCTCCCACGCATGACACATCAGAACTTCTGGGGTCTCACGGGTAGCAGAGGCGCCACATGACGGATTCCTACGCAAATGGATCCTGCTCCAGCACTGACGAAAGCCGACGAGTGGGAGGGCCGAAAGACAACCGGAAGCTTGTGCCATGATGTCCAGGTGGCAGACCCGTTCAGTCATAAGCACCGAATATTCCAGCCAAGATACAACAACAATGGCTGAGCGCAAGCATTCAACGGATTGCTTTTTGCAGCAAAGCGACGATTAAAACTGGTTACATGGGTATTACTGTGACTATCTCTGATGATGGGTTCGAGCGAGACTCCGAAACGTCAGACAAAGAAACGCTATGTAAAGCGATCGCTTCTACTTCATCTTATTTTTTTCTTGTTGCTGTCGTTTAATGTTGTTGTTGTTGATCTGAGCAGTGCTATCAACTTCCGTTTCGCTATCCTACCGGAACGGACACTAAAGGAGAGAAAAAGAAAAAAAAACAGCACTATCCTTCTTCCACCCGGGACGCCTGTGTTCTCTAGAGACATACAAATCAAGACTTGAAATACTCTCGTGATAAAAGCACAATATCGCTTATAAAAAACGGGCCGAACACTAAGAAAGGGGATAGACGAGGAATATATTGGCTTCAGTCCAAGTTTTGAGGCCGAGCTGGAAGAAGAGCACCAGCGAAAAAACTAGGGCGTAGGGTTGCCTCTACCGGAACCTCCGGTTGGCAGGTAGTAAACGAGAAAAGCAAACTGACACCCCAATGTGAGACGGTACGATCGCCTAACCTGATTAGCACACTCGCGATACAGTGGAAATAGAGTTCAGAAGCTGTCATGTTTATCTGCCTCTGAACCCGAGGATAGGTCGAATGATCAGACGAGTAAACCGATAAATTAGCTGCTCGATCCGTTTTCAGTTCCTATTGAACCAAGACCTTGAATTGTCGAACCCGACGAGATGACTAGAAGTGCCTGAAGGAACAGCGGTGACTGGCGTGTAAACTGGGTAACAAACAGGTCGGCATTCGCGGCACCAACAACACATTTAGTCTTGTAATCCATTATACCACGTGCGCAAGAGTAAGTCGAAGTATTTGGAGAATGATGTGGACGCGGATGTTGAACGAGGAATTGGCGTTGGTTGGTTGAAACACAAGTTCTAGCCGACTAATTTTTTTGATTAAGACTCGATGGTCCGTGGCCGAGGTGATAAAGGCCGCTCGGCCATTTGGTTAATTAACACTGACATTGGGAACAATGCTCGCCCACGCACTACCTGTGAGGTTAATTACTCTGCCCAGTCAAAGTCTGACAAAAATGGGCCATTGCGCTTGCTAATAGACTACGAACTGGAGATACGTGATTAAAGCACCTCGCGGTTGTCACCTCCGACGAGAATTTCGATTTCACAGCACTCAAATAGGCGGTCGGGTCTCTTATGCAAGCCTTACCGTTATCGAATGCAAATCTGAAAGATCAGAGGAATGAAAATTTAGTCTAGGGGATCACGTACAGTTCTCAACTGTTCTCTGGAATCTACATTTTGGCTTTTAGTAACAACAAGAAATCTGGATCTTAAGTCCACACATACAACTACACTGAATCGGAATACATTCTAATTGATTTGCCCGTAGAAGCGAAGAGGTAAGTTCCAGAAAGCAGGCGCGAAGAGGGAGACGCAACTGCTGGAACATGAGCCAGACGTTTCAGATGCTCACTTGAGTCCGCCGTCAAAATCACTTAAGAGTAACGGTTAGCACAGGTGCTGTACGACTCTTGGATGCACTCGCTAGGGCTGTAGAGGTTATTTATATGCATGTATGCAATATTTATGGCTGTGTTGTAGCATGTAGTTACTACGCGCCTGTAAAAATTATCGGTTCCCAAATTCATCACCGTTAGCACCACACGTAGTGGAATAATTGTTCGCAGTCGAGATGCTAACGTCCAAAAGTTTCGTCATTATTGTGAATTTTTGGCAAATCTGATTCACCGACACTGGCATCAAGAACAGCGGTCATTTAATATGCTCTCCGCATGGCTCAGCATTTGGTACAGTCAGTCTCGGCATCGAATATAGAGCGGGGAGGACATTGCGATTGATAGTTGACAAAAGACCGGAAAATCCTGACTCGAGCAGTTCGCGGCTCACGCGGTTATGACCACCCGCGAGAATTTGGACTTCATTGAGCTTGAATGTCTGGACCGGTTACGTCGAATGATCGTCCTACGGTTTAAACTGCCAGTCGAAGAAGCCAGAACAACTTGACAATCGCGCCCAATAAAATATCAGAAAACCAATAATGGGGCATAGAATGATATTGGATATTTAGGGAAATAGTCGTGTCTGGTTGTAAGCTGCCATATTAGCAGAAAGCTGAAGCCAATGACAGAAGCCAAATCAAACAGCATTAAAGTAGCGTTGGCTGTACTAAAGCCTGCCCCTTACTGTCATGGGTTAGAATCTCACCAAGTCTTTTAAAATAGGGTCAAATGAATTAGTCAAATCTGTCAAAACCCCCTAGATTTCGTGGAAGGTTGATGATGGACAGAACACGTAGAGGGTGACAGTGAATAAAGAGAAACTGCAATTAATGCTTGAAGTTACAGTAGATTGCTTCGATCATAAAATGTCAAGATCGTAATACGCAGTGGTAGTATGGTATACGGTGGATGGTTATTTTGATTTTTTTGAATTGAAATGATGCACAGAAAGCTATCTACTAGTTCACTTCGGTTCTGTTAAGTCAACGGAAATCGGGGCCAAATAAGAACGTTTCTTGATGTTCAGGAATTTTCCTACGTTATTAAAAGCTACAGATCAAAAGGTCTTAGTTGTGTACGTTATACTATATACAAACACTAATATAAACAGGAAAGGTTTTAAATACACCCCTTCATAGAATGAAAGTTTGGTTTTGCATTAACAAAAATCATATGAATGCAAAAAAAATCTCATTTTTCGGAAACACGAGGGCGGATTCAGTTTTAAAAAATTATGTTTCGCAAATTTGAGACGAATTTACAATAAAATCAGTAATAAACCTTTGCGACTGTAGTCTGTTTTACCAGGCCAAGATTCGCGGCCATAAAAAAATGTTCATGTCTGACGCCAGGACGTAATATAACTTTTCGCTGTCAGGCTTTACGCGAGCTGCGTGGGAGCTTGAATCGGACCAGGCAGGAAAAAAATAAGTTATCTTCGCAAAATCTTAGCACATATTCGGGCACTCTGCTGGGCCATTGTAATTTTAAAACAGGACCGAAGATTTAAAAAAATACAGCGAAAAACGCTCCAATATAAAGAAGAAAGCCACTTCATTTCTAACCGAAAATAAATTACTTGTTTCCAGACATGTCTAAAGGGCCTTTTAAAGAGCTAACTTATGATGGTAAGTTTTGTAATTGTTCTTAGGCCGATTAATTGGCAAATTGTGTTGTGGGCATATATTTTGTTATCGGAAACGAATTTCAATGCTACAAATATGACCCAAATGGTCATCTGCATTAGAAAGAATGTCTCAAAACTCTTTACTGCGATAATTGATTTTAAGAAATATCTTATTTTGAAGGTTTTAATAAACATTGTCAATTTATGGGCAATGGACTGAAAGCACTAAAAATCATGAAGTATTCACCATTATTTCAACAACTATCTGAAAACCATTGTAATCGAGCACTCAAAATGCTTAAAAAGAAATTTAACAAAAGGAAATTCCTCCTAATACACAATTATATTGAAATTGAGTATTCAGCGACCAGTCGGTCAACATGTGAGTTTGAAATATTTTATTTCTGCGACGTCCCTATCGGCGTAATCAAGCAAGAATCTGCTTCCCTTGGTCAAACGCATCTAAAGCAATTTAGAAACAGAGAAAAACCCGCTAATTATCATGAAAGTCTGTTGAAATATACATTCGAAATTTAGGCTGCTTAAAAACAACAATACCTTACACTCTGTAATCTGGAAGAAAATGTATGCGCTAAACTCATAAAAGGACTATTTTCAAACGTAAATATGCATTTGCTATTTTATTAACTTGTTTTTTTTGCATGGAAAGGCTTCCTGTACCTTTAAAATTTTATTTTATGGAGTAACACCGATTTTTTCCCGTTTTCAGAATTTACCACTTTTCATAAGAGATGCATATTGCTACACAACAATATATGAAGTTGCAAATCACAATATGCCATCTTCATGAGGACAGTGTCTTCTTTACTGCCGTAAAAGATTGTGGGGAAACAGCGTGGGCTGATTTTGCGTAACAGGCCCTTTCTTATGAAATCCATGAGAATTCATGGGAAAGGACGTCTACTGTACGTTGGCAGGATTATTATCACGCTAAGCACAGAAACAGAAAAAAACTCACCACAGAGATGAAGCGGTGTCTGTGGAATAAACATCTCCTCAAGACAGAGAGGTAATTCTAGTGTGCGCGATTTTGACTGTTTTCCTGTTGAGTGTACATCGATCCGACGACCAAATACCTGGAGGCCAGAGAGAGAGAGAGAGAGAGAGAGAGAGAGAGAGAGAGAGAGAGAGAGAGAGAGAGAGAGAGAGAGAGAGAGAGAGAGAGAGAGAGAGAGAGAGAGAGAGAGAGAGAGAGAGAGAGAGAGAGAGAGAGAGAGAGAGAGAGAGAGAGAGAGAGAGGAGAGAGAGAGAGAGAGAGAGAGAGAGAGAGAGAGAGAGAGAGAGAGAGAGAGAGAGAGAGAGAGAGAGAGAGAGAGAGAGAGAGAGAGAGAGAGAGAGAGAGAGAGAGAGAGAGAGAGAGAGAGAGAGAGAGAGAGAGAGAGAGAGAGAGAGAGAGAGAGAGAGAGAGAGAGAGATAACTTGGATCACGTACCAAAAAATGGATGCAACATAGCAGAGGTTCAGTGAAAATTCGACTAACCGAAAGGAAGCGCGGCCAACTTAATTCCCTTGTATTAGCATCTGCAGCCAGCTCAATGACCAAACCAACAATAATCTCGTTTGCTGGCCTGGTGTTGTGAATGTCCAGCACAAAAGCCACGTCCTCGGGGGCGAATTCGGTTGACTTGGCAATCCTTGCGGGTAGCGACTTGTGGGAGACGCTGTGACCTGCGCGGGTGACGGGACTGCCCGCAGTGATCAACCGGTGACGCAGCAGATCCTGATTGTAAATTCCCAGCAAATCCTTCCCACCGAAAGTAACCTGATTGACAGAAGACGGGAAGAGAAGGAACTTAAGGCAACAGGACCACAACGGTTCAAATGTGTCCCAAGCGACCACGTCTACTTCATGCCCTACGGAGTTGGCGCAACAACGACGACTTCCGGGCACATTATTTAACAGGCAGAATGACATTACAGACAAAGACCATTGAGACTGGGGTGATTATTTCTGGCTTATAAGCCGTCATCAGCCATCCATATTCAACCCCAGGTGTTGCGGGACCAGAGGCTCGAACTCTCCACCTTTTGGTCAGAAGTCCAATGCTATAACACACTGCGCCCCGAGCTCGTTGTTTTATCGGTTTCGATCGGGAGTATTATTATTTTATTGTTGTGCGGACCTGTGCACAGTCTGCCACACTCTCTCACCCTCTCCCTCACCCACCTTCCTACAATGGAAAGTTAACAGGTGGAAGAAGCCCAGGCGAATTGGCTGACAAAGCTAAAGTATCCGCCTATGCGTGCCACACACATAGGTCCCCACAAAATGTACCAGGGCTCTCTACAGGTGGTTTGGGTGTCACAACAATTAGAAAATAATAAGTCCACATTTAAAAGGAGCCGTTATAGCCCCACTCTTAGTCTTGAGAAAGACCCAGTTATTCCGTCAGCTGACGGTCTTTCACGCCACGAAGCTCAGCGGGTTGTGCGAAATTGAGGCGCATCAGATTCTTTACAGAGAGAAAGGCCCTGGTTTAAGCGGGGATGGCTAAGGATTAAAAACATAGGGAAGTTGCTGCACAAGGGATTGGGAAAATTTACCTGTCTACATAAAACGGATATTTAAATGGGGCAAGAGACTTGATGCTGCAAAGTGGTGGACGTACGTTGTCTGTAGCAGAGGACCATTCTAAAAAGTCAAAAACAGGTTTTGAGACGCCTGTTGACTCAAGGATGCGACGAAGCAAGGGCCTTGCCGAGACAGCTCTACGGAAGAAGGCCCAGGGCGATTCCAGGTTGGCTCGGGTATGTGATTTTTTCAGGGCAACCTGGTCACCAAGGTCCCACAGCAGACCAGACTCCAGAGGCAGCAAGGAGTCGATTGCGGCGGGCCAAGGTAGAGGAAGGGGCGAGGTGGAGAGGGCTGGAGACGTCGAGCAGAGGGCTGGTTGGAGCCAAAAGTGGCCTGGCAGAGTGGCAGGAAGGTGATGCTCCCTGATGAAGTCAGCTTCGGAGCCCGATGATTCTGCGGGCCTAGGTGTCGGCTTTGCCAGGGAACTATACGCGGAAAACAAAGATTACTCTTTGGTAAGACGATGGGTGCGGAAAATGGTCTAGGCAAGAGAAACGGACAGACAGTTAAGTCCAAATTGTCGGTGGGTCACGTGAAAGTAGTGAAAACTTGATGAATTCGCGGCAGATAGAAACTTTACGGAGTAAAAAAGCCGGACTCTTGACCAGAAAATTGCTCCGAAATGCAAAATAAATTGCCTCTAGACGAAGCAAAAGACAGTAACCAACAGGAGGGGGGAGTAACTTTTCTAAGAAAGGTTTCCGAAGGCAGACCGATAATACAGCCATCTTAGCAAAAACTCACAGAACATAGGCCAGGCATTTAAATCCGTAAAACCGTACATGAAGTAGAATTTCAAGGATCGGACGAACACAGACGCCTTTATTATTCCCAAGAGCGGAAAGCAGAGTTCGATTGGATGACAGGGGTTCTGCAAAAGATGGACACATGAATCCACCTGCTGCAGGGTGCAACGACATAGCATGTGCGGTAAACTGGCAGATATAATCGGTGCACGAACTCACAGGGCGACATAGTGTCCACACCCATCGCGACATACACTACCGGGAAAAAAGTGTTTGAGTTATTCCCTGGTCAACATGTTAACATCGAGTGAAACCCACAGGAGAACCTCACCAAACAGGGACCTCACCACTAACCTACAGCATGCTGGCGCCCCCCACTTCGAAGTTAACGAACTGTGCAATAACTCGAAAGAGAGGCTTGTGGCAAACTCGCATTTTGGTTGGTCGATACCCGAATCGCAAACCAACTTGAAGCATTGACTGAACTAGAAAGCTACGACCAATTATGACATTGCTAATCGGATTTCATATTGACGGAGTTTCCATTAAGGATCACACTAAGAAAGAGCTATTGGAGTCTGACCTGGTCAACACCCTCAGGAGCGTGGAGTTAGTATGGGGGTCCTGGCGTTTTAATCAAAAGGGTATACATGCAAAAACCAAATTCATGTAATCACCTATGCAACAGCCATGTGTCGGGGGCAGGATAGTGGCTTGCACAGGAATTAGCTGATAATGATGACAGACGTGCGCAGCATCTGTCTTACCCTATCCTCCCTCAATTATTTGGACCTCGTGGCACTGGCTGACAAAGCTTAACAGCTCGTATACGCGTGCCACACACGTCCCAGGCTTTCATGAGAAGGAGGCGGTTTGGATCCCATCTGGGTGGGGTGACATAGAGCATTCCCATAACATTAAAAAGAATGCAGACACACAAACGAAACTAGGCTGTATTTAGAGCGGACTTACTGTGGCGAAGTGGAGAAGAGCTGGAGGTTCCCATCAGAAGTCAACTGAAGAGTGAATGACCTGGCCATCAACTCCGAGGTTCCCGCCCAAAAGCGGGTCGTTGAATCGATTACGAAAGACGGGGTTCTAGATTCTTCAGAAATAAAAAGCGGAAAGATGTCACGATGGGAAGTAGTGCAAATGAGACCATCACAGTTGAAGCGCACAAAACGATAATGTTATTCATGCAAACCACCTGTGTCGGATGCACTAGGTTATGGAAAAACAGTGCAGTCTGCTGCAAATTTTATTAATATAAAAAAATAAAGAGGTAGAGCATGCGTAACGAAGTATTGCGAGAGGGTGGCATTAATCACCAACTGTTCAAATGGCCTAGTAGAGTACGTGAAAAAGGTCAAACGATGGTAATCGCATCAGCCTCAACGACGTCTTAAGACGTGTGGCGCTCTCCAGCAGAGGACCCGATAAAGGACCAGGAACAACCTAGACACATTAAGGCAGCCTTACACAAGGTTATGTGCAAGTCAGTTTGCAGCTCGCAGTGGGGAAGGTGTTGGATTTAGGGTAACAGCGTTGAGTTTAAGGTATGAAAGACGGGTATGGCATCATAACCCCCTCTCACCCCTAAACAGTTCTTGCTGTAAGAATTAAGAAGTTTTCAGGAGACAACCACAGTCAAAGAATCAATAAATGCATATAAAATGCGTAAAAATCCAATCGAGAGGCTTACCATCAGAAGACGGGAATTCAAACTAGATTTGCTGAACCATATTGTCACAAATCAGAATTTATAAAACAGAGCACGCAAAAAAGAAAACCCTGAACAGCCAAATATCGCAGAAACTTTGAAAGAGTCCAAAGACGTGCAACCATGCTAGTTCGAGGCCAAGGCTAACGACCTTGCCAAATACGACAAGGCAATCACGGTTTCTGGCCTCATGATAACTGACAATTACGAGGCAGCCTGATAAAAGCGATTCGCATGCTGCGGGTTTATAACTGTTGCCTCGCATCTGGTGACTTCTTTGAACTGGTCATCAATACTAGCTTATGAGATCATCTCCCCAAGCTAAGTGTGAATGGGGCGACAGAACGCAACGAAGCTTTTATTCTTTAAACAAAATGATTGGGGCATGGAATTCGCTCTCTAAAGACGTCACTATATCCATATTGGGAGACTCTTCACAATAAAGCATGAATAGTATAATAGTACGCACTACCACATTACCAGAATCTAACGCAGTTGTCTCCTTGTACGGTTCTCACAAAGTTTAAACCCTTCTACTCGCAGCATTCAGTAACCGTGTTTTATGGTAGATGGTAGTGAGACCTACCGTACACATGCTGGCAATTCTCTAATGTGCAATGACATGCTACTTAAGTATTTTCGAGACATTATTTAATTTGCCCACTATTTCTACATCATCATGCACTCACTGACACATTTATAGCCCGAGAACATTTTACATATTCGTTTTTTTTCCAGTAGCACACTGTACAAATGAGTTCAAAGGCACATACCTATATTTCCCTCAAATAAATTGAACGGAACACGGAATGTGAAATTTGAAATAAATTGAGGATCTTCTACAGGAAGGTTTGGTGAAAAACTATTTTAACGGAAGGCCTTAAGTTCACACGCGTCTTCGAAAAGAATAGCCTAACATTCACGAACGAAATGGTGGCCTGAACGGACGGATGCACAATTCGCACACGTTGTGGCAAAGGATGGCAAAAATACAACCGGCGTGTGACAATAAGTTGACTGCGATATCTGAAATTAGATTCTTTAAATCCCATATTCTCAAGCAAGAGGAATGTCCATTAGCTCAGCAGGTGACTACAGACAATGGATAGGGTCCAGGATGTAGAGGAGGCTATTTGTGAACGAAAAAGTTTTCAGGGTGTGACGGGTAAAAATACGGGCAAACTAGCAGCAGTGACGCAACCAGAAACCGTAGAATTGAGCGAAGAATCTCCAGTGGTAGCATGCAAAAAAATTTCAAACGCGAAACTTACTGCTCGAAGCGGTATCCTTGGACTCCTTTGAGTCTTCAGCAGAGCTGTCGATTGCTAGGCGATTACCTTCAGCGACGGCAGCAGCACTGGTATCTTTTGCCTGGTCCAGCACTGATTTGTCAACCAGTGGCAGAACCTGCTGACCAGTCACCGGCATAGGCTGCATCCAGACGCGGTCAGGCTCGAAAGCAATGAGGACATGTCGCTGCAGGGGCCTGCCGTGCGTCGGTTCAACAGTGGTGGCGGTCAGGAGGCCAGGGTGCCCGCGTACCTCACTCCAATTTGTCAGTGGACCGCTCCATGGCAGGAGATGGGAAGAAGTTGTGGCGGAATCCGACTTAATGGCGGCATCTGTAGCAGACGATGTGAGAGGAGAGTCCGTTGTGGGAGGTTGAGCGATACTGGTGGCGGAGGCAGCCTCGGCGAGATGCATAAGGGCTGAAGTAAGAGGCTCCTGGCCTGACATTTCTACCAACTTGAGAAGTGATTCCGAACTGCAATCGTTTAAATCAGGGTAATTGCCAGGAGGCAAGAATTGTGCAAGCAATTTGGATTTAATGGTCAGTCTATGAGGAGAGAGTTGGCGACAGCGGGACACCAACACACAGCCGACAGTTTTTGCCTAAACCAGTTATTCGCTCACTATACAAAAGCCCACAAACGGCACGAGATCAACTGATTAATAAGGAATGCCTTTCTGAGATAAAATTTTTGATTCATCTATTATGTTTTTGGTGACCAGGAAAACAGGTCGAGCGTTTCAAGTTACATGGACCATTACTCTTCCGAGGGCGTAGTGCTGACCATCGCGTCACCGCATCACAACCTTCTCTTACCGTAATAGTGCTGCTCTGATATTTGAAAACACCTAAGACGACTTAACACGGACAAGAGCGCAGTAACGAATATATTTTCCCATATAAAAGTCATATTTTAAAAGTCATATGTTGAAATTTGATATTTGAAAACACCTAAGACGACTTAACACGGACAAGAGCGCAGTAACGAATATATTTTCCCATATAAAAGTCATATGTTGAAAGTCATATGTTATAAAAATATACTATTATTTATGTTTTAAAAACATTACTATACAATTGTTTTGCAAGTGCCTTGTAACAGGATAACGTGGTCTAACGTATTCCGTGTAATGATTTAGCGTTCATTTGGATGCTACTAACTGGATTTCAGTAAAATGTTTCGACAAGTTCGACGTTTTCGACACCACACCGAGCAATTAGCAGACATTGTTGTAACCAACAGATCGACTGTCGGTTTTGAAGATGTTCACCGTATGTTCCACAGCAGGGTGGTGCAGGGCGGGTGACTTGCGTGCGAATTAGTTTTGAATGATAGAAAACTTACGATGCAGCTACCGCACTCTTTCTTCCCTCACACGTCGTAGCCGGTGTCAATACAGAGTCAAAAGGACCGGAGGCAGGAGAGGGCGCAGGTGGCTGGCGCGGACGGAGACGCCCCTGACCGTGCCGCCTTCACGCCTTAATCAGATCCCACGGAGTGGGAGTATCACAAATGGCAATAGTGGCTGGTGTGGCGTGAGCCTGCACCTACGCGTGCCACGAACCCCTTCCCCGGTTGGGCATTTGCTATGGGAGTTCAACCCGAATAATGCCTGCCATGCCCCGAGCTGACCCCCGTGTTGGTTCAGCGCATCTACCACGCGGCCCATTTAGGAGGCACTGTTAAAATCAAAACGGAGTTCATAGGCGTTCGCCTACTTCTCCCTTAATAAAAGTGAACTGAATTGAAACTATGTCTACGCCTGCCACGCGTGTGCTGCGCTCTATTCACACAAGCAAAATTATCTAAAGATGGGTTTCGAAGTTCCCAACGAAGAGAGCTTCTCGGGAGAGGGGGGAGGCTGGGGTCGCAGTGATAGGCCACCGTCGTCTAACTAAAGTCCAGAGGGGGATTGATGTAGATATGAGCGAAAAGTAATGAAACTCTGGTTAGCGGGAAAAACTGCAGGCTGCGGAGGCCAACTCACCTGTGCGGTGAGGAAGAGGGTAGTTTGACAGGTGCAGTGTCCGCAGTCAAGAGGAATGAATGGTTGACCTTGATCAGAGTTGTTGAAGAGCTGGCGTCGCTACTGCTGCTGTCGGTGGAAAACTCCAGCGCACTGGCGACGGTGTGTCCACTGTGGTACGAGTGTAGGAGCAAGCAGAGGGAAGCAGCGTAGTAAACACAAACTCCACCGCCGCCGAGAGTTCCAGTACGCGGGTCACGCTGAAGGTTGGCGGCGGTACCCGCAGATACCGTCTCTGGATTCCACTCCAGCCAGTCATACAGGTAGTACTGGCCGTGGGAGATTTTCGTTTCGGGTATTAGGCTCTGTCCAGGGATAGAAGAGGCAGTGAAAAGTACTTGAAATAATTGGCAAAAAAACCATTGCAAGCGGGACTGGCTTGATGGATCAAAGGTTTGGTCAAGAGGTCGTAGTGTGAAATCCAGAAACGAACAAACGTTCTGCAGCCTATAATACATGCCGCTGCTGAGCCAAAACGCACAACCGGACCAGTGAGTCCCCTAACTGATGGGTGAGCACCAATCTACCAATGGTAACATTCGCAGTTTAAAAGCAACAGGACAGTGAGCCCGTTGCTCAATGGTTAGAGCGTTGGACGCCCAGGCAACAGACAGCGGATGCGATCCGCAGGTGTTGCAACACCTGGAGTTTGATATGACCAACTGATGACGGATAATAAACCAGAAATGACTACTCCGGTCTCTCTTGTCCTCATCGGTAACGTTATTTAACTAACAGTTAATCAACCAACCAGGAGGAAGAAGACCAGTGGTTTCACCAGGCTTAGCCTGCTCACTGCCACTTTGCCAGAAAGAAGGCCGAAACAGAAAAAAAGTGAGAGAAGTTAAAGAGACTATTAGCGCTTCCACTACGCAAGGAAGGTGAGGGGGTGGGTTATGGTTGTACTAAACACGAGTGCTCGAAATGGCCGCGCGGTTCCGTTACAAATACGATCTCAAGAGGCTTTGTGGTAAATGATAATGAGTTTTTAAACTGAGCAGATCATCGCCTACAGTTCAGTAGTCGGCCGGGTGAACCGAACACTGATGGCATACGAAAAATCTACCACAAACACGTGCACATTCTACTACCTCATCTGCAGAAAACAGCAATATCACGAGCGGCGAGTGAGGGAGACCACATTGACAGCGCCGAGGAGGGAAGAAGGGAATAGAAGTTTCCCTGATTTAAAATGGACTAGATATACCTTTCCAATGACAATTTCGCTTACCACAACGCATGCTTACGTTATTTAGCAGGTGGAAGAGGGGAATGAGGATTAATACAGGACAGAGCTCATGCAAGGGACGTAAGCAATACCATAGAACCAGAATCCGAAGGCACAGGGCTGCTATTAATGGGCCTAACGCGAAAGGTAACCGAATGTTGGTTAAGCGAAGCCAGAGGATACTGTGGATATCTTTGGATGTGCTAAGCAGGATCCATAAAACGCTATATAACTTAAAGCAAATAAAATACAAAACGGCAAATAAGAGATCGATTCCTAGTGTTGAGTTGCGACCATGCAGAGAAACAATTTTTCTGAAAATTCGAGAGTGCAGAGCAGCAGGAAAGAAAAGGTGTAGACCCACTTCCGTGCCCTCATCCCCCCCCCCCAAAAAAAGCATCAGGAAAAAGCAAAGGAAGTTTGAAAATTATGAAAAAATGACTGGAATTGCGCAATAAAATGATGCTAATTGAAAAAAACGACACAACAAATAAGGGAGTAGCAAGGCACCCACCTGGGTTATTATTGACCCAAAGGTAGAAATCACCACGAGTATGACGTCCAACAGACTATCTGCTTCAGTCAATGCTTCAGGTTGGTCTTGGATTCGGGGTCGACGAATGAAGGTCGCATCAGAGAACTTCCCCTCGACCGGTTTGAAATGGTATAAAAGCTTCGGGGATTGACTGAATAAATCAAATATCTGCAAAAAGGGAGAAAAGGATGCGATCAGAGTGGATCGTTGTCAAACCGAATGGTGGTAGCCCACGGAAGCTGCTACAATTGGACCAGGCGCATAAACAGAGCGACTGGCAGTGACTTCCTAAGACATCCGCCAGGGTTGTGCTCCTTCAACAGATCTGCTTACCTTTCTGACAAAAACACCACTTTGACAGTCGCAAGCCGACGATGTCCACCGTATGCTACATAGAAGAGTGCTGTAGGGACGGTGACCTGCGCGTGAAATATTTTTACGTGATATTAGACTTGCACTGCATCTACCGCACTCCATTGCATTACCCGCCTCTGTCCGATGCATACACATAGTCAAGAAGACCGGAGACGGGATCGGGGTGCCCATGTTAGGCACGCGCACCTCCCATGTTCTGCATTTGTTGTGGGGCATCATTCCAATTAATAATAAAGCCTGCCACACCCTGATTAGGCTCCCAAGTTGGTCCAGCGCATTTATCACGCGGTCCGTTTACGAGGCACACACTCGGGGTTCTTTGGCAGACACCTGTGAACCACCATAGCATAAAAAGGGCAGTTATCGAATGAGCGCGCAGGCAGCCACAGTCAGGAAAACCATCCCCTCTGGATACAATTCAACGAACGACTGCATGGTGAAATAGGAGAACAAAACGTTCAATTTGCCCTTCTTGCTCACCAAACAAAACGCATAGGGTAGGCGTTACGCCACTTGAAAAGGAACTCGACTGAGATGTCATCCGACTCGAACCTTGACCCGATATGCGAAGACGTGGGTGATCACACAAGACCCAACTGGCACAGCTGTTTTATTGAATTGTACTTCAAAGTCAGTGGCAATATGCGGCGGCAGATCTGGAGAGCCAAAACTATTCCCCTCTCACAAGACAAAGACTGAATACCGACGACCCCGGAACCATCACCATGTTGTAAGGTATTGTATTAAGGAAGGTTCTCCGTTTACCTCCTTTTTGATGCCTTCAAGATGGCGGCAGCGAGCTCATGCGACGGGTGGCAAAAAACGTGCACAAACCAATTAGATAATTTCTCCTGTGCGGCCCGAAAATCTCTACGCGACGTTGCAGCGAAACAAAGTTGAGGGCAAAACACACTTAATTTTTGATCGGTTTCCACGCACAGCGTCTAGAATTCACAAGCGTAGATGAGGACGGATCCGACGAATGCCTGCAAACACTGACCTTTGAGTATTTGTACTCGGTACGGCTGCAGTCATGCCTAATCAAGCCGGCCTCAAGTGAAGTCACTTACAGTATACCCCTCTACGCGTGACGATCCGCAACAACAGATCTGGAGAGTTCAACCCATTCTCTTCGCTACCGATGGAGATCGAAGGCCCAAGGTCCAAGTATCACTTCCATGTCTTGGCGAACTGTGTCGGGACAGGTTTTGAGTCGACACCCTTTTAAACGCCTACAAGTGAGTACTGGTGCCGGATCGAGGACAACAACACTGAGTTCGTGAGGTGGACGATGAGGAACGTACCCAAATTGCATCAAAAGTCTTTGCTGGATGGCCCGTGATATCCTTGCGATTTGGGCGCAGCCAGTGCGGACTGTTCCATTTGAGACGAATTTTTTTTTTTAATGCGAAAGGTGGTCTTTAAGGAAGGCTTTAAATTGACCTGCATTTTGACGCCTACACGATGCCATCGACGTCGAAACCAAGGCTGCAACGGCAAACTCACGGAAACAACGACAAAGGATATGCACAAACCAATTCCGTCGTATCTTCTGTATGGCCTGAAATATCTGCGCGACGTTGTCACGTGGGGCTGTCCTATGGAAAACAAAAGTGATGTAATTGGTTCTGAAACAACGCTGGCAAAACACAGTGAGTTTTGATCGGATTCCACACGCCCGTCCCATAATTCACAACTGTAGATAAGGAATGACCTGACGGATTCCACTGCTAGAAAATTCACGACTGGTACATGGTAGCTTCTAAGGCTCGCAAGACAGCATATGCTTGAACGAATATACCCTCCCTATTCTGCCCACTAAGTTGTAACTGCTTCTAAAAATTTTGAAATCCCACATTAATCCCGAAGGATCAGACTCAGTATTCTTGTCAACCATAGAGAAAATGAATGAATAAGCGACTTCATTCACCCGTATGTAGGTCAGTATAGCCTGATATTAGCGAACTGATATCGCCAACGCATCTATGTCAGTCAGCCGGCGTTCGGACGAAAATTCCACACTGCCAAAAACACCACAGGGTCCTTCCGAGAATCCAGCAAATAAAGTGATTAAACAGGACGGTCAACAAGATGCAATGTTGACGAACCCAAGATCGAAAGGATGAAGAAGTCCTGTTATGAACCAGAATTCATGCATTGCTGCCCTGCAGTCAAGTGCCTAATTCAGAGCATAAGATAAAGCAATCTCAAACGAGTAACCAGGACGATTGTTGAAGAATGCCCTGTGCACAAAACGCGCATAGAAGCGAAGACCGACGCAGAGAGCACAAACGGCCCCTCAGTGGTCTACGGAGTTCATGGCTGGCATACCAAGGGGATCAGCTTTATGCAAGAACCTGCAGGGTAGGGGAGGCAAGCATTTGCGACATGAGACCGACTGAGTCCGTTGTGATGAAAATCCTCAGTAGCATACGTACAAGAAAGTAGTCCGGGTTGTAACCAGAAAAAGTTGTACAAATAATAATATTACTACTACTAATGCCAATAGTAAAACGTGTGTAGTAATCAAAAAATGACTCTTTGTATTCACCAACTTTGAAACGCAATAAGGCACCGCGCCGCTCAGAACGCAAGCACTCAATAGAACGCAGAAAAAGACAGTTCAAGAAATCACAATGGGTAGGCTCTCTTAGAAGGCCTAAAAGACATGCAGCAGCTGCTGAACGGATACGACGAATCTCCCTTCCGCTGCTCGAACGAAAGAGCTCAGGTGGTGTCAACAGCATTACACTCAAGGGCAGCGAAACGGTTCAGTGATAAATATGGAATTGTGGAAACTGGTGAGGTTTAAAAAAATGACGCAGCAACATGGGGTAGCATAAAGAAATGCGATGCGAGAAGCAAAGTCATTCGGGCGGTAGCTTACCTGAACGGATTGCGTCGTGAGCAGAGCCAAAAAGCGGCAGGAATTGGGTAACCAGATAGGCCGGATCAGAATGTCGTCCTTTGCCTCCAGGCGTGGCGCGACAGAAACACAGCCGCACACTTGACCAATCGAGGATAGGCCAAAGACAGTGCAGTCCTAGTAAAATAAAAAATAAAGAGTGATTCGGAGGCAGCAGGTAAGCGGAGAGGTTGGCCATGGCCGGATCAACTACATCAAAAGCGAGTCACCAGCTCAGAATTAGTCAGAAATCGCCATTCCACTTTCGCTTGCCTTTGTAGGCATTTTTCATCTGCCTACTACTACTACTACTACTACTACTACTACAACTACAAATACAACAACAACAACTACTACTACTACTATTACTACTACTACTACAACTACTACTACTAATACAACAACAACTACTACTACTATTACTACTACTACTACTACTATTACTACTACTACTACTACTACTACTACTACTACTACTACTACTACTACAACTACTACTAACACAACAACAACTACTACTACTACTACTAATACAACAACAACTACTACTACTAATACAACAACAACAACTACTACTAATACTACTACGACTACTACTACTACTAATTCTTCTATTACTACTACTACTACTACTACTACTACAACTACTACTAATACAACAACAACTACTACTACTACTTCTAATACAACAACTACTACTACTACTAATACAACAACAACAACTACTACTACTACTACATACTACTACTACTACTACTACTACTACTACTACTACAACTACAAATACAACAACAACAACTACTACTACTACTATAACTACTACTACTACTACAACTACTACCACTAATCACAACAACAACTACTACTACTATTACTACTTACTACTACTACTACTACTACTACTACTACTACTACTACTACTACTTCTAGTGAACTGCAAAACTGGGTGCGTTCGCTACTAATACTAATACCACTCATACTGTGTCTTCACTATTACTTTACTTATACTACTTTTGTAATTATGGCTAATACGAGAACAACAACTACAACTATTGAACTGG
>WEDG01000044.1:0-11826 GCA_017591395.1 Schistocephalus solidus | reverse complement strand
TTGGTATTGCAGCACCGTTCGGTTGCGTGTTAGCAGCAGTGTCGAATGACTTGTAGAAACCTATGTATATGACGTCGATTCAAAGCCTCCGTCTAAACCAAATCCAGACATCCAGACAAGTAAGGAGATTTGAGAGGCAGAATTTTCCTCATCGAAACTCATGTTGGAAATTCTTTATGATGTTAATTGCTTCACAAAATTGTTGTCTAGCACTAGCTACCTTAAAATTATTTTAAATGTGCCCTCCTGAAACTAATTTTTTCTCTAAATTGAGTCCTCCATGATCCATCAAAAGATGAAGCTATTCGGACGTTCACATCCAAACGTACACAGTCTAAAATGCTGTCGTTTCGTTGGATACTTACCACCATCAGAATTAAATTCTGTATCCTAAGATGCTGAGGCCTCAAGTTCACTGACGCCTTTTAATCAGATAATATTTCATGCGTCATAGGGATAATGAACGAACCATTTTGTATTTAATTATCTCATTTCTGAAATGCCACTGCAGTATTAGCCTACTCTACCACCTTACCTTATTTTCCTAAGCATTTTGTTTTCTCCAAACTTCTTTTCGAAAAGGGAAGGTCTATTGAACTCTGCCTCTATTTTGAACGTCGGGGATTTTTTCTTGTTCAAAATTAATTTCACATCATTGATAATTATTACACTAAAGGACCATTTCTGCCTACATATTTTTATTTGTTCATTTTATTAACAAAAACAGTAATAATTTTATTTCAGAACTAATTTTTATTTCGACAGTGTCTTTTTCGCCGCTAACCATGGCAATAACAAAACAAATTCGGCCTACGTGATTACATATTTGCATACTTTGTCATTATGTTTATTCGGTACAAATGATTTCTTCGACTGTACCTTTCCAGTGCTAAACAAACACAAATTCTTAATTCTAACAAGGAAAACGTTAAGTACAGATAACTAGAACTTCTCCAGATATTTATTGCTAATGACAAACAAATATGGTCAGGTGGGCTATTACACTAGATATTTTTGCATGAATAGAGAGGTAGAATATGTTTTGTGAGTTGCGCGAGAACATAATCATGAAATGTTTCTGTGTGGCAAATCAACATACCCTGTACTTCAGGCGAGTTGGAATTTGTTTGGTTGAGAGTTTGGGTAGCTAACTGAGCAGTCCTAGCAGTCGTTTTTACTATTTCCCAGTTAATTTCAAATTATCGCTTACTGTTGACCTAATAGGACAATTTCTGCATAAATTATTAAATATTTGTACATTTATCTGCAAACATTATCATAATTGTATTTCATTATGAATGTTCGTTAAGACATTGCCTTGCCGGCGCTAACCAAATATAAATTCCAAATTCCAAATATAAACGCTCCTTAAAAATAAGTTAAAAAACAATAACAATGATATCGAATTTATTTATTTGCTAGTAATGAACAAAATAGTGCTTGCACAAAGATGTATGATATATTGCAGACAAAAGGTGTACAAATGAAGATAAACAAATTTAAAACTTTTTCAAAACAATTGATAATGGTCGGATTTTATCTTGGGATCAATATAAAATGTATGGTGTTTCATTTGTATTTAATATCGATCAAGCATAAAATTGAGACAGCGAGCCATTTTTGCAGAAAAACCCAGTTGATCATTGAAATAAGTATTACTTTATTCTCTAGTGGCAGCTTTTGAAAAAAACCAAATCATATTTGAAAACTTATATTAAACAAAAAATCTTTAAGATAATTTGAAATGTTCGTCCTTAAAGGAGTATGCTGAAAAATGAACAATTTATTTGGATCATTTTATATTTTTGGGTTCGGTGTTTGTATGAATGCTATCTTTTAACTATTATAATGAAACGGCCAGCAGCAGGGTTCTAACAATGCTCGCTAATTCTGAAGTATTTGCTCAAATTATTTTCATTGTATTAAAAACTACAATTGAGCAGTCTTGCTTTTCAATATATAAGCATCAGAAATGGAATCAAACGAGGTCAGTCATGTAGACTTACAGTATTTACAGCGTCCAAATAATATAACATCGGGCACATCGATGAAGTGGAAGTCGGCAAAAGACAGTTTTGGGCACACTTCACAAATTATTCTGAAAAATTCGAGAAACAGTATTCATATGTGATGATAAAAATTTAAAAACAGTTATGAATTTCGCGTGGCGTAGTACAAGCGATGCACCTAATTGGAAAAAAATGATTGGTTTGTGATCTAAACTGCCATATAAAAAGATGTTCTGAAAACTCCCTATATTTTGGGGGCACTTGTGTGGAATCTACGATTGGTTTTCCTTAAAATCTGGATATTTTATATGACACATGTTACGAAATGCCATCATTAAAATGTTAAATCGCGCATTTCTTATTATTTAGTTACTTGGATGACCTTTGTATTGTGTCACAAATTTTGTATGTACATGGCGTTATGCGACAACCACCATTTTCAGAACCAGAGTATTTCATTTGATAACCGCCAATATCTAAATTTTTAATGGCTCTGTTTTTCACAGTGTAAATTTCAGCAACGATGGGAGAATATATGTTATGTTAGTGATCGAAATAAACCCTGTGATATGTTTTTCTAACAGTTGAACTTGTCATCTCCATTCAAGCACGCAAAAAATGTGTCTCCACGTTTCCCTAACTAAACATTTTGTTTTGGGGGATATTGCATATTTTAAAGGTGGTCATAAAAAGGTGCCTTGTTTACCGTTGTAATTCTTAAGTGATACCAGTATATCACTCAATGAGTTTTAACGAGAAATGCCTTAATACTTAGAGTACCAGGTGAGATAAAAAGAACACACTAAATTGCAAATATTTTACCTGGACAGTTTCAAAATACCCAACGTCGCAAACTCCATCTTTGCAGAAATTTCTGCATTCACTGTAACTTTTAAGAAAATCGAACTTTTGGCAAAAGGGAGATACCACCTTGCTGCCTAATTTTTCGCAAAACGTGTCTGCTTTTACGTTGGCAATTATGAAAATGCAAAAAAACGAGCGCATTGTGGGCAGCAGTTTCCTTTTTACCACCAAAACTGAATGAATTGAGACAATAGAATTATATGCGTCGTTCAAATAGCATGTGTAAAAGAATTTGGTACATATGAGATGAGGTGCCAAGGAAACAGAAAACAATAAAGAGCGTAAAAAATTGTAAAAAGGGCAATATATTCGTTACTTGCCACGCAAGGTAATTTTCTGCATCTGTTTCAAAAGGCAAGCTATTACTCCCGGATTTTTTCCGAGAAGATGCACTTTCTTTGCTTTGTGAGTTACCAGCACCCATTAATCCTACATCATTTCCATTAACGAAGTCAGGTAAGAAAACAATATATATATTCAAGCATCTTCAGGACTCTTTGATCCTGCTGTTTGCAAGCTCACACTCAAATATGCATACCTACATTTTCGTAAGGGGTTTTAATCATGAATAGCAAACATTTTATTTATGTAAGTCCTTGATTAGACAGTACTGCCTTGAAAAATCAGGTCATGCCTGCGCGGTTTTAATATTGTCGCTAATTGAAAGCGTTAAGCTGTTTCGATTCGCTGATACTTACTTGCATTCCTTATTAATGGTTTAGACGTTAAGTGATTCAAACGAGTATTTTATCAACGAATATGTGTGGAGTTGTTCGAAAATTCCTTTTTTGAAAAACGATTGACTGCTTTTCCAGAAAATTTGAATTAAACAATTGCTTGTGAACACCCTTCAAAACCTCCTGCGATATTTTTATTTTTGATAAATATATCAGTTGACAATTTAAACAGCTTCTCATCAATGTTTTACATGGTAACCTATCGCATCTTAGTAGAAAGGGGTGATGAAACATTGTGCATTAATAAACGCACTTCAAAACGGAGATTGCTTAGTCCGTCTAGGCAAATGGCGTCAGATGCTTCGGCAGAAATTATACGCAAAATTAATCTTTACATATTAGGGCCATCATACAAAATGATTGATAGGATGCGTGAAGTCAGTACTGTCTTGTTAATTTACCGACACTCCTTTAAGCATGACCTGGGCATAAAAGTGAACAGTAAATGTCCGTAGTTGTATACTGCGCATTTTATAATGATATAACCCACTCATGGAAAGACGGTAATGTGCTACCCATCATTTCGCGAATTTTGAAAGACATTAATTATTTTTAAGAAACTCCAATGACAGCAAATTGGTGGGCAATTTATATTCCACAGAAATACATTCGAAGTCTTTACTTCATGTATGCTATCAGTTTTTTAAACCTATCATCCTCAATTTCTGAGGGGCAGATTGCAATGGTTATTTATTTTGCGGATATGCGGGTTAAGTAGAAACATTTTTTTTCACATATCCCTCTTGCAGTAGATTGCAAACACGTGAAATGTACACATCGAATTTTGAGGTGATATTACTACATACATTTTTCGTGGTTTTTTGTTTTTTGCGGCACATAATGATGGGTGCTTTTTCAGATTTCAGGTAAAAAGACAGATCGGTTTATGATATCAAACCTAAAAATCCATTGCAATGATCGTGCAAGTTTTTCTAAAAATGAATACTAAGAGAAGACGAAATATTCCTTAAGAGAGTAGCGAACGTTTTTGGTTTCAAATTCATCAGGGTAAATGTTGATATCAGAAATTGCCTTTTTACTGATAAAAAGGCGATTTTTATTTTTAGAATTTAGGTTTTCACCTGTCACGTTTTTCGGCAAAAAACAGGAGTAAACCGACGTAAATTTAGTTTGTTTTGCTACATTGATATGTTGGACCGTAAAAATATATAACTTAGAACCCATGATATGCCGTTTATTTGCTATTTTATGCCGTTCGCGAAACAAAAAGTCTTTCCTGAAGTAACTATCGAGGAGGACGGATAATAGAGATAAAAATGACAGACGTTAGAACGTTTTCGAAAAAATGAGTGTCAATTTCACCATGATTTAATCATTTGCAAATTTAGATTTGGGCATAAATATAACGTTCACGATTAAAACAGACGATTTTCTCGATCCTCTCATGTTCACTTTATCACATTTTTATTAAAAAAGACCGTCGCAGCGAATAAATCACCACTGTCAATGCAAGGCTTCCTCTTGACAATTTGTCGTTCGATATTCAGCAAAACACATGATATGGAGCTACTTTTGTTGAAAAAGAACACAGTAAGACTGAAGTTATTTGTTATCAACAGACGGTAAAAAAGTGACATTGACGCACAACTAATAAGTCTACGTCACTCTGTTGCCTTTAAGCTGACCGAAAATCATCACCCTCCAGCTGATAATTTGGTTGGCGTTATCCCTGTCATTTGTAAACCCCGATTGTTAAATTAATTAAAATGCATTAGATTTGTTAGTATTTATATTCTACCCTCTTCCTGTGAAGGTGACTCCAATCACCCCTCAAACAACCTAACGCTTCTACCAAGCATTTTCTTCTCCTTTGTCAGTGGCACCTGTGGACAAACACCTAAAAAAGATTCGTGTTTCAAAAGCTGCTGGACCAGATGATGTCTCATCGTTTATATTTAATGTTGCTGCTTTTAGATTGCCCCTATTTTGACACACCTTAAGAACATAAGCTTCAGGGATTCTTAGAGTCCTGATTTTTGACTTTTATTAAGAATCACCCCTATCCATAAGAGTCCGTCAATTTTGGTTATATGTTTTTCCATCGCATTGCCTGCTCTTCAGCTTTACTGAAGCCCTAGATTTAATTCCATTTTCCTCCAATTTCTCCAATCCATTAAAATTCGCATATAAGGCAAGGCGAAGTACCCTAGATGTCATTAACTTTGTGGTACATTGGGCTCTTAGAGATGTGGAAAAGGTCTGCCGTGCGTATGCATTTGCATTTCTTGACTACTCCTCTGCCTTCAACACCATCCTGCGCCATCTCCTCCTTATCAAAGTATCCAATTGTGGCTCTCCCAGCTGGGCAGTCTCTTGGCTTGAAGACTATTTTACTTCCCGAATTCAATTCATACAATCCGGCAGGTGGAAATCTATGGTCCTTCTGAACAACTGTGGTGTTCGTCAAGGTGCCATCCTATCCTCTCACCTCCTCTCCCTCCACACTGACGATTTAAGATCAACAAACGACTATCTGTGAATCAAATATGCCGACAATATGGTTGTTGGCCATGCTCTTAAAAATCAGACACACCTCCAGTCTCTGAAGAATGGCCTGGACTATGTCTCAGCTTGGTCGTCTGATAACCAACTTCAACTCAACCATGAAAAATCTGTCCCATGTGTTTTTCGCCTGCGACCCACCCTAGTTCTAAATCCTCAGCCGTCCTTCCAAACGAGGTATCCTCTTTCCGGTATTTTGGCGTTACTCTGATATCCCATCTTTCATTCTCCCAACATATTGGTACTCTTTTTACAAATATTCTTAAACTTCTATATCATATCCATCGTTTACGTTCATATCACACACCTTAAGCCCTTATATATGCATGTATTCTTCCCCTTTGTTGTTCTCCAGTTTTTTTTTAGCTTTTCTTAAAGGCATTTATTGATTTTAAAACGTCTCCTCCGAATGCTCTCTTCTACTGCCAGTTTTTCTTTTACACTTTTAAGGAAGTTGATAAAAAATCGGCACTTCACAACAAGCGAGCAATTTGCTGGGTGAAGTCTTGACGATGTTACCCATTCCCTCCACTCTGAGCTGATTGACACGAACTCTTCCCATCTGATGCACCAAGGCTTCGTCATATAGCTTGCCGTACATCCGCATATTAGAACTCTGCTTTGCCATTTCTAGCCCACTACCATACGTGCAAAGAGAATGAAATACCGAAGTTGAGGGTAGAACTGTCTCCCCAAGAGAATGATGCTGATTCGTTTGAATGATACTTTAAAATAAAGAATTCTCCTCTCACTTTACAGAATATAGCGTCACAATAGAGCAAACAATTTATTTAAATTTGTCTTTTTCATGTTTCGGTGTTAGCAACCAAATAACCCAGAAACTGGATTACCTGAAAAGGCCACCATCTATACCCAATGGTGTCAACTGCGGAATGTCATCCAGTCCGCCACCCTCGAAGTCCTACCACTATACTACCTTCTAAGATAACAAGAAAGCCTTTGACACGGTGAATAAAGATATCCTTTGCAGTTCATGCAGAAATTCAGCTGTCCTGAGCAGTTCACGCACAAGCAAGCAAGTTTTTATGAAATAAAGTCAAAATGGGTTAGGGCACCTACACAGGTAGAGGGGGGAATAAAAAAAATACTAACAAATATAATGCCTTTTAATTAATTCAACAATCAGGGTTTACAGCTGACAGGGATAACGTCTACCACATGATCAGAGTACGAAAATAAGTGCTTACAGTTAATACAATAATCCTTGTTGACCACCCCAGCCCACCACCTCAGCTGGAGGGTGATGATTTTCGGTCAGCTTAAAGGCAGCAGAATGACGTCGACTTATTAGTTGTGCGTTAATGTCACTTTTTTTACCGTCTGTTGATAACAAATAACTTCAGTCTTACTGTGTTCTTTTTCAACAAAAGTAGCTCCATATCATGTGTTTTGCTGAATATCGAACGCCAAATTGTCAAGAGGAATCCTTGCATTGACAGTGGTGATTTATTCGCTGCGACGGTCTTTTTTGATAAAAATGTGATAAAGTGAACATGAGAGGATCGAGAAAATCGTCTGTTTTAATCGTGAACGTTATATTTATGCCCAAATCTAAATTTGCAAATGATTAAATCGTGGTGAAATTGACACTCATTTTTTCGAAAACGTTCTAACGTCTGTCATTTTATCTCTATTATCCGTCCTCCTCGATAGTTACTTCAGGAAAGACTTTTTGTTTCGCGAACGGCATAAAATAGCAAATAAACGGCATATCGTCGGTTCTTAGTTATATATTTTTACGGTTTAACATATCAATGTAGCAAAACAAACTAAATTTACGTCGGTTTACTCCTGTTTTTTGCCGAAAAAGTGACAGGTGAAAACCTAAATTCTAAAAATAAAAAATCGCCTTTTTATCAGAAAAAGGCAATTTCTAATATCAACATTTACCTGATGAATGTGAAACCAAAAACGTTCGCTACTCTCTTAAGGAATATTTCGTCTTCTCTTAGTATTCATTTTTTGAAAAACTTGCACGATCATTGCAATTGATTTTTAGGTTGGATATCATAAACCGATCTGTCTTTTTTACCTGAAATCTGAAAAAGCACCCATCATTATGTGCCGCAAAAACCAAAAAACCACGAAAAATGTATGTCGTAATATCACCTCAAAATTCGATGTGTTCATTTCACGTGTTTGGCAATCTACTGCAAGAGGGATATGTGAAAAAAATGTTTCTACTTAACCCGCATATCCGCAAAAATAAATAACCATTGCAATCTGCCCCTCAGAAATTGAGGATGATAGGGTTTAAAAAACTGATAGCATACATGAAGTAAAGACTTCGAATGTATTTCTGTGGAATATAAATTGCCCTACCAATTTGCTGTCATTGGAGTTTCTTAAAAATAATTAATGTCTGTCAAAATTCGCGAAATGATGGGTAGCACATTACCGTCTTTCCATGAGTGGGTTATATCATTACAAAATGCGCAGTATACAACTACGGACATTTACTGTTCACTATTATGCCCAGGTCATGCTTAAAGGAGTGTCGGTAAATTAACAAGACAGTACTGACTTCACGCATCCTATCAATCATTTTGTATGATGGCCCTAATATGTAAAGATTAATTTTGCGTATAATTTCTGCCGAAGCATCTGACGCCATTTGCCTAGACGGACTAAAGCAATCTCCGTTTTGAAGTGCGTTTATTAGGCACAATGTTTCATCACCCCTTTCTACTAAGATGCGATAGGTTACCATGTAAAACATTGATGAGAAGCTGTTTAAATTGTCAACTGATATATTTATCAAAAATAAAAATATCGCAGGAGGTTTTGAAGGGTGTTCACAAGCAATTGTCTAATTCAAATTTTCGGAAAAGCAGTCAATCTTTTTTCAAAAAAGGAATTTTCGAACAACTCCACACATATTCGTTGATTAAATACTCGTTTGAATCACTAAAACGTCTAAAACCATTAATAAGGAATGCAAGTCAGAATCTGTTAATCGAAACAGCTTTATGCTTTCAATTAGCGACTCAATTAGAACCACGCAGGCATGGTTCGATTTTTTAAGGCAGTATTGTTTAATCTAGGACTTTCATAAATATAATTTTGCTATTAATTATTAAAAACCCTTACGAAAATGTAGGTATGCATGTTAAAGTGTGAACTTGCAAACATCATGATCATAGAGTCCTGAAGATGCTTGAATATATTTCGTTTTCTTGCCTGACTTCGTTAATAGGATTGATGTAGGATTAATGGGTGCTGGTACCTAACATAGTAAAGAAAGTGCATTTTCTCGGAAATAAATCCGGAAGTTAGGGCTCTACATTTTGAAAAGATGCAGCAAATGACCTTGCCTGGTAAGTAACGAATCTTCTGCCCTCTTACGCTCTTTATTGTTTTCTTTTTCCTTGGCACCTTATCTCATATGTACCAAATTATTCTACACATGCTATTTGAACGATGCATAGAATTATATTGTCTCTATTCATTCAGTTTTTTTTCATATAGTCAGCTTGGAAAAACATATTTTTTGGGCATTGCAAATATCTATAAAACACAGACGCTTTGTGGTAAAAAGGACATTGCTGCCCGCAATGTGATCGTTTATTTGCATGTTCATCATTGTCAGCGTAAGAGCAGACACGTTTTGCGAAAAACAAGGCAGAAAAGTGATATCTCCCTATTGCCAAAATTTCAATTTCCTTGAAATTTACAGTGAATGCAGAAATTTCTGCGAAGGCGGATTTTGCGACATGGGATATTTTGAAAATTTTGAGGTAAAATGTTTCCATTTTAGCGTGTATTTTTTATTTTACCTGTTACTATAATTATTAACGCATTTCCATTTGAAATTCAGTGAGTAATATACTGGTATCACTTAAGAAATACAACAGTAAAACAGACAGCTTTTATGACAACCTTTTAAATATGCACTATCCCCCAAACAAATATGTGTAGTAATGGAAACGTGGAGACCAATTTGTTGCGTGCTTACATGGAGATTACAGTTTAAAGTGTTATGCAACGTTTCACAGGGTTTATCCCATCACTTACATATCATATATTCCTCATTATTACTGACGTTTGCACTGTGCAAATAGAGCCATTTCAAATTCAAATACTTTGGGAACTTAAGAGGGCGGTTGTTGCATAACTTCATGCGCATTCATAATATGTGAGACAATACATAGGCCATCCAAGTAACTACATAATCAGAAACGTGCTATTTTACATTTAAATGAAGGCATTTCGTAACAAGTGTCACATAAAATACCGAGATTTAAAAGAAAAACAATCGTAGGTTCCACACAAGTGCCTCCAAAATATAGGGAGTTTTCAGAACATCTATATTTGGCAGTTTAGATCACATTCGTTCATTGTTTTCAATGCAGTGCATGCCAAGCACTATGCCACGCGAAATTCATAACTGTTTTTTTTAAATTTTTATCATCACATTTAAATAATTGTTTCTCAAATTTTGCAGAATATTTGTGAACTGTGCCCAAAGCTGTCTCTTTCCGACTTCCACTTCATCGATGTGCCCCATGTTATATTATTTGGGCGATGTGAATACTGTAAGTCTGCATCGTTTGCTTCCATTACTGATTTTAATTTATTGGAAAGCAAAACTGCTCGATTGCTGTTTGACTGCACCTAAAAATAATCTGAGCAAATACTTCAGAATTAGCGAGCATTTTTAGACCCCTGCTGTTGACCGTTTCAGTATAATAGTTAAAAGACAACATTCATACATACATTGAACCCAAAAAATAAAAAATGATCCAAATAAATTGTTCATTGTTCAGCATACTCATTTAAGGACGAACATTTCAAATTATTTTAAAGATTTTTCGTTTAATATAAGTATTCAAATACGGTTTGGTATTTTCCAAAGCTGCCACTATAGAATAAAGTAATACTTCTTTTATGATTGACTTGTTTTTCTGCAAAAATTGCTCGCAGTTTAAATTTTATCCTTGATCGATATTAAATGCAAATGCAAATGCAACACCATACGTTTTATATTGATCCCAAGAAAAAATCTGACAACTTTAACTATTAAAAAAAATTAAATTTGTTAATCTTCATGGGTTTATCTTTTTCTTTCATTTGTTATCCATTTTTATGCAAGCATTTTGTGTTCAATAATCGCAAATAAATAATTTGATATCAGTGTTTGTGTTTTTAACTTATTTGTCAGAAGCGTTAATAATTGGGAATTTTAAATTTATATATCTAAACAAACAATTGTAACGAAATAAAATTAAAATAATGGGTGCAGATTAAATGTACAAATATTTAACAGTTTAGGCAGAAATTGTCCTGTTAGGTCAACAGTTATCGATGTTTTGAAATTAACAGTGAACAAGCAAAAATAGGACTTCTATGAATGCTAAAATAGTTACCCAAACGCCTAACTAAACAAATTCCAACACGCCTGTAGTACAGGGAATAATAAATTGGCCACAAAGAAACATTTCATGCACCTCACAAAAATTATTTTACCTCTCCTTTCATGCAAAAATATCTAGTTATCCATATTTGTTTGTCAAAAGCAAGAAATATCACGAGTCGTTTTAGTTATCTTTACTTAACTACCTCTTTATTAAAATTAAGAATTTAGGTTTGGTTATCACTGGGAAGGTACAGTCGAAGCAATTATTAGTACCGAATACAAATTATGAAAATGTGTGCAAATATGTAGGCAGAAC